>SMMG02000085.1:0-75888 GCA_005393395.2 Gossypium australe
CACTAAATAACTATCAGTGGCAAGTAATGAGAACGAAGCCAACAAAAGCCACTAGTGTTTTTAACCTCGACACAGTCACCATACTATCAAACCAAGTAGAGCTCCTAAACAAAAAAAATTGATGGTTTATGTGTTTCTACGCAAGTACATTTGGTGATGCAATGTGACACAAATGGAGGAGGGATACACACCAAAAAATATCCATCCTACAATCCGGGCACTGAGAATGAACAAGTCACTATATGGGTAACAATTTTAGACCTCAGAATAATCCCTATAGTAACACTTACAATTCAGGTTGGAGGAACCACCCCAATTTCTCATGGGGTGGTCAAGGAATAAGGACAACAACCCCGTCCAGGCTTCCAACAACAACCCTACCAACAGGAGAAGAAGTTGAACCTTGAAGAGATGCTAACAAAATTCATCTCGGTGTCAGAAACCCGTTTTCAAAACACCGAAACAGTGCTAAAAAATCAGCAAGCATCGATTCAAGGGCTCAAGACTCAAATAAGTCAGCTCGCCAAGCTGATCTCAAAATGACCACAAGGTAGCTTGCCGAGTAATATCGAACCTAACCCAAGGGAGCAACTCCATGCCATCACAGTGTACGACGAAGAAGGGTTAGTAGAACCTGAATCTGAACCAAGGCAAGAACCTGTGGTAAGTAAAGGTAAGGTTGGGGAAAGCCACGATACACATGAATCGGTAAGTAAAGAGCATATACCTTGTGTGCCATATCCTAACACGTCGAATAAAGACCATACTAATGAACAATTTGGTAAATTCCTCAAACTCTTAAAAAACTTACATATTAACTTACCGTTTATTGAAGTTCTTCACAGATGCCCAACTCAGTTTAATTTTTAAAGGAGCTTTTGGCAAACAAGCGGAAGTTAGATGATGCGTCGCATGTGGAGTTAAACGTAGTCTGCTAAGCCATTTTACAGAATAAACTACCTGATAAATTAAAGGATCCAAGGAGTTTTACTATTCCTTATTTAATTGGTAGTTTAGATGCTAACAATGCTTTGGCTGACTTAGGGGCGAGTATTAACGTCATGCCCTATAAAATGTTTAAGCGATTAGGTCTTGGGAAACCTAAACAAACTAGGATAAGCATTTAACTAGCAGATAAAACTATTAGATTTCCTTGGGGAATTGTTGATGATTTACTTTTAAAAGTCGATAAATTTATATTCCTAGTTGACTTTGTGTTCTAGACATGGACGAGGATAGTAACACACCTTTAATCTTAGGGCAACCCTTTTAACAACTGCTAAAACTATCATTGATGTTGGCACAGGTGAATTGACACTTCGTGTAGGGGATGACACGATTAAAATCCAAGCTCGTGATTCTGTTAAAATACCTAGGGATTGAGATGATTTTACGAGTTCTATCAATAACGATGTAGCTCAAACTTCTTGCAGGAAATCCCTAGCAAGAAAGTGATAGAGCCACATTTTACCCTATAAGACAAACATAGAACGACTCATGAGGAGCGAAGGGTTCGTGTAACACCCCCTACCCGTATTCATTATCGGAATAGGGAACGAGGCATTACCGGAGCTTACAATATTTATTTATTTTTTTTTTACTCAATATAACTCCTTTATAAACAATCTAGTCTTCCTTGCAAAAATTTTTTTAAACCGAGACTAATTCATATCAACCAATCCAATCAACATACCTTCAAAATAGATCCATGCAAATTTATAAGATAACCTCATTACATACTGAAACTAGAAATTTGTTAGCCATACCAATGGCTGACCTTACATTCATTTCATATTAACATCTACTTTATTAGCTTATACATGCCATTGATTTCCAAAATAAAGTTTCTTTATATACCGAAATCTTGGGGTTGATAGTGTGATGTGTCTCCCACCGAATCCGACCTCCGAGCTCTTAATACTACAAAATAGAGAAAAGGAAACAGAGTAAGCACTTTGTGCTTAGTAAGCCCATGTAACAAGAATTATACTTACCTACATTTTCAATATAATGTAATAACCATTTATATATCCATTCAATGCATTATTACCTTAACATTTACAAACTCAACATTCAAGTCAGTCCAATAATTTTCATATATCAATAATATATACTATCATTGATGAGCTCATCAATACCATAATTTCCATATTTTTTTTTTATTTTATCCCATTGAATTACTCGGAATTTCGATGGATTTTCAGAGGTACACTTTAGTGTACAAATTCGGGTCCGTCAATTCATATTCATGTGCGCACATTTTCATTTCAGAGAGCACACTCCCGCGAACCTCATCTTTACAGCGGGATTACCAGTCCAGGCTAAATCCCCTGTAATATAAACTCATAGAGTATTGTCGGGATTACCAGTCCAGGCTAAATCCCCTGCAACGACAATTACTCTAATGAGTTTGGATCTGAATTACCAGTCCAGGCTAAATTCAGACCCTAATTCGGATTACCCGTCTGGGCTAAATCCATTTTCCACATATTCTTCGGGAGGGCTATATCAGGATAGGATCACCCGTCCGGGCTAGATCCTTTTTACCGTCAATTCCTTTTCAGAGATCCATCGAATTTTCCTTTCATTCAACCGGGATTTCTTCCCTTTTTACCAAATATATCAATGTTTCATCAATTTCATACAATGAACATTCAAATATATTCACATCAATAACATACATTTCAAGCATTTAAGAGTACAATCAAGTTACACGAACTTACCTCGATTCTAGTTTGTATACAAAATCTACTAGTCCGGAACTTTTTCCTTTCCTCGATTTAGCTTTGTGTTTGAGTTTTCCGGATCTAAATAAATAAATTTAATTATCAATTCAATACATTTCATGTTCACATGTAGCATTCATTATAATTCTATTACTATTTATAGTTCATTCAAAGCTGTCTACTTGAGTCATAGTCACTAAATTATTTATTTTTCGAGCTACAGAACTCCAAATGAAGAACCGTTAATTTTCCTTGAAACTAGACTCACATATCTTCACACCATAAAATTTTCATAATTTTTGGCTTAGCCAATTAGTACATTTTATTCGTTAAAGTTTCCCCTGTTTCATTGTTTGACAGTTCTGCTATCTCTTCACAAAATCTCAGATATCTCACTGTACAGAATTAAAATAATGTTTTCATTTGTACCATAAAAAAATAGACTCACTAAGGATTCTAAGAATATAAACCACTCCCCATAATTATTTTTATTCAATTTTTTATGATTTTTCAAATTCAGAACAGGGGAACCCGAATTCATTCTGACCTTGTCTCACAAAACCTATTATATCTCATTATTTACAATTCTATTGCTTACAACGTTTCTTCCATAAGAAACTAGACTCAATAAGCTTTAATTTAATATTTTTTCCATCTTCTAATTCAACTTCTACAATTTATGGTGATTTTTCAAAGTTAGACTACTGCTGCTGTCAAAAACTGTTTTAGTGCAAGCTGGTTATTACCATTTTTCCCCTAAACTTTCAATGAATGATAATTTCGTCCCTGCTCAATTAACCTCTCAATTGAGCTTATTTTTCTCAATTAACACTTTATTATATCACTTTAAACTACTTTATAACCTTTGGAAATCATAATTTCAGTAATAGACTTTAATTCCAAACACTTTCATAATTAGGTCCCAAAAATCAATTTCTATTGAAATTACCTAATAAAATCATCTCTTAAACGAATTAAGGCTTAAATTTCATGCTATTTCATCATAAACTTACATAAACCAACCATGGTGGCTTTCAATTTCATCCATGAAATCAAAGACTAATGAATTTAATGATAGGACCTAGTTGTAAAAGTCTTTAAAAACACAAAATTACAAGAAATAGGCAAGGATTCACTTACTTGGTGCAAAAATTATGATATACCAGCTTAGATACCCCTCCTATGGCGTTTTTGCTGATGAGAGTGAAGAAAAATGAAGAGATTTCTAGATATCCCTATTTAGTCCTAGTTTTATTTAGCAAATTTTGTTATTTTCCCATTTTACCCTTATTTCTCCTTATTTTCTTGCTGATTTCATACCTTTGCCGTCCAGCCCAATTGGACCTTGGGTCTATTTTCCTTTTAAGCCCTCTTTATTTTATCATTTAAACTATTTAATCATTTTTCATAATTTTGTATTTGTTACAATTTAGTCCTTTTCATTTAATTACATACTCAAACGTTAAAATTTTCTAACGAAATTTTAATACCACATTACTAACATTTTATAAATATTTATAAAAATATTTCCTACTCAATTTTATGAGATCAAGGTCTCGATACCTTGTTTTTACCCAATTCCTTCAATAATTCCTTTTTCTAACTAACCACTAAATCGGTAAAATTTTTCTATCGATATTTTAATACGATTTTCCTATCATATAAATATTCATGCAAAAATATTAAAATAAATTTCTCTTTAAATCGGATTTATGGTTACGAAACCATTGTTCCGATAACCTTGAATTTAGGCCATTACAACTCTCCCCCCCTTTTAAGGATTTTCGTCCTCGAAAATCTTACCAGTAAAGAGGTTTGGATATTGTTTCCTCATTGTCTCCTCCGGTTCCCATGTCGCTTCCTCAATCCCATGCTTTTGCCATAATACTTTCACTAAATTTATCTTTTTATTTCTAAGCTCCTTTGTTTCCCGTGCCAATATCTTGACCGGTTCTTCACTGTAAGTCATATCCGGTTGAATCTCCACTTCTGTCGGAGAAATAACATGTGAAGGATCTGACCGATATCGTCGTAGCATAGATACATGAAAAACATTATGAATTCTATCAAGTTCCGGTGGTAATGCCAATCGATAAGCGACCGGTCCAATTCTTTCTATAATTTCATATGGCCCGATAAATCTTGGACTCAATTTACCCTTTCGACCAAACCGGAGAACTTTCTTCCAAGGAGACACTTTCAGGAATACCTTGTCACCGACCTGAAATTCAATCTCTTTTCGTCTAAGATCGGCATATGATTTTTGGCGATCGGAAGCTGCTTTTAAACTATCCCGAATAACCTTTACTTTTTCTTCTGTTTCCCGGATTAAATCAACCCCATGTATCTTCTTTTCACTGAGCTCTGTCCAATATAATGGTGTTCTACATTTTCTACCATACAAAGCTTCATACGGAGCCATTTTAATACTGGACTGATAACTGTTATTGTAAGCAAATTCAATCAAAGGTAGATATCTCTCCCAATTACCATCAAACTCTAGTATACAACATCGGAGCATATCTTCCAATACCTGAATTACACGCTCAGATTGGCCATCTGTCTGAGGATGAAATGCAGTGCTGAAATACAACTGAGTACCCAAGGCTTCTTGCAATTTGTCCCAGAAACGAGACGTAAACCGAGGATCTCTATCTGATATAATGGAGACAGGCACTCCATGTAGCCTGATAATCTCAGATATGTACAGTTCAGCCAGTTTATCTAAAGAATAATCCATACATACCGGAATAAAGTGCGCTGACTTTGTCAATCGATCAACAATCACCCAAATAGCATCTTTTTTCCTCGGAGACAACGGTAACCCCGATACAAAATCCATAGTGATTCTTTCCCATTTCCATTCCGGTATAGTAATTGGCTGAAGTAACCCCGAAGGTACCTGATGTTCAGCTTTAACTTGCTGACATATTAAACATCTTGATACAAACTCAGAAATATCACGTTTCATACCTGGCCACCAGTACGTCTTCTTCAAATCATTATACATTTTATTACTTCCCGGATGTACAGACATAATACCACTATGAGCCTCGTGTAAAATCTTCTGTATGAGCTCTGAATTCTTGGGTACACATACCCTATCTCTGAATAATAAACAACCATCAATCCCCACTTGAAATTCAGAATCAGTACCTGACTCACATTGTGCCCGTTTAACCTGCAACTTTTCATCATTCTTCTGAGCTTCACATATTTGCTGTAGAAATGTCGGTTTAGCTCTCAACTCAGCTACGACTGAACCATCATCAACCAAAGACAATTGAGCATTCATAGCTCGCAAAGTAAACAGAGATTTTCGGCTTAAAGCATCAGCAACAACATTAGCCTTACCCGGATGGTAATCAATAATCAAATCATAGTCCTTTATCAATTCAAGCCACCTGCGCTGTCTCAAATTCAAATCTTTCTGTGTCATCAAATATTTCAAGCTTTTATGATCAGTATAAATATGACATTTCTCACCGTACAAGTAATGCCGCCATATCTTCAATGCAAATACAATAGCAGCTAACTCGAGATCATGTACCGGGTAATTTCTTTCATGTGGCTTAAGTTGTCTTGAAGCATAGGCTATTACTTTACCTTCTTGCATCAAGACACAACCTAAACCATTTAATGAAGCATCACTATAAATAACAAATTCCTTACCTGGTTCAGGTTGTACCAACACAGGTGCTTTCCTCAATAAATCTTTCAATCGATCAAAACTCTGCTGGCATTCATCAGTCCACTCGAATTTAACATCTTTCTGCAACAAACGGGTCATCGGAGAAGCTATCATAGAGAACCCCTGTACAAATCTCCGATAATAACCAGCTAAACCCAAGAAACTTCTAACTTCAGATATATCTTCGGTGGACTCCAATTAATAATAGCTGAAATTTTATTCGGTCTACCCTGATGCCTTCGGCTGATACAACATGTCCAAGGAAACCCACTTCTCGGAGCCAAAATTCACATTTACTGAATTTAGCATAAAGCTTCTTCTCACGCAGGATTTGCAACACTATTCTCAAATGTTCTGCATGCTCATTTTCATCTCGAGAATAGACTAGAATATCATCAATGAAAACTACAACAAACCTATCTAAGTACGGTCTGAATATCCGATTCATCAGATCCATAAATACTGCAGGTGCATTAGTTAGCCCAAAAGGCATAACCAGAAACTCATAATGCCCATACCTGGTTCTAAAAGCTGTTTTCGGTACATCTGGCTCCTTTACCCGTAGCTGGTAATAGCCCGATCGGAGATCAATCTTTGAGAATACTGTGGCACCTTTCAGCTGATCAAATAGATCATCAATCCGGGGCAACGGGTACTTATTCTTTATAGTTACCTTATTGAGCTGCCGATAGTCGATACACAATCTCAAAGACCCGTCTTTCTTTTTCACAAACAGAACCGGAGCACCCCAAGGTGAATGACTCGGTCTAACAAAACCTCTATCAACAAGTTCCTGTAACTGTATCTTTAATTCTTTTAATTCTGTAGGAGCCATCCGGTATGGAGCTATGGAAATCGGAGTAGTTCCCGGAATCAAATCTATAGAGAATTCCACTTCCCTTTCTGGTGGCAACCCGGGTAACTCCTCTGGAAACACATCAAAAAATTCGCATACCACTGGCACTGCCTGTATCTTTGACTCAGATACCTTGGTATCGAGTACATAAGCAAGAAAAGCATCATACCCCTTTTTAACATACCTCTGAGCAGCAATAACTGAAATCACATCAGATAATCCCTCTGTCTGATCAGATTTAACCCGGAGTAATTCGCCATTCTGACACTTCAACACAATATATTTCTGTTTACAATTTACTACTGCATCATGCTGAGTTAACCAATCCATACCCAATATCACATCAAACTCATCAAATGGCAGTAACATCAAATCAGCCAGGAAACAATAACCTCTTACTATCAGTGGACAATTTTTACAAATTTTATCCACCAAAACAGATTGGCCCAGGGGGTTCGATACTTTAACCACAAATTCAGTAGGTTCAATAGATAAATCTTTAACACATGCAAGCTTTATACATATATATGAATGCGTAGAACCGGGATCAATTAATGCAGTAATATCAGTGTCAAGTAAAGAAAATGTACCAGTAATAACATCGGGTGCTGAGGCATCTTCTCTGGCACGAATGGCATATGTCCTAGCAGGTGCTCGTGTCTCAGGCCTGCCTACAATGTCTTTTGCAGCTCCTCGGCTACCACTAACATTACCGGATGGTCGAGATGGTCTACCCCTTGAAACTGGATTACTCGGTTTAGATATCTGTTCCACTTCTTTTTCACCCCTTTCTGGACAATCTCTGAGGAAATGGTCAAAAGAACCACATCGGTAACAAGCCCCGCTCTTAAATCGACATTCACCAAAATGAGCTTTATTACAATACTGGCATCTCAGCTTAGGGGTACCAACACTGCCAACACTGGTCACTGATGGAGTGGAAGGTCTTGGATTAATGCGTTGAGAACCTCGTTCTCTGCCTGAATACCCAGTGACCGAGGTAGAACGATCCAGGTACTTCTGCAATTTCTTTGGAGCAGAAAACTGAGATTTTCCCATTGGTCTTTTACTAGAAATTCGAGCTTCCTTCTCAGCCTGTTTCTTTTCTTTGCTCAATTCTTCTGCTTTATAAGCTCGCTCTGCCAATATAGCAAACTCTCGAATTTCAAGAATTCCGATCAATAGCTTAATGTCTTCATTCAACCCTTCTTCGAATCTTTTACACATTTCAGCTTCTGACTGGACCCATTCTCGAGCATATTTACTCAACCGAACAAATTCCCTTTCATACTCAGATACCGATCTATTACCCTGTTTCAGCTCAAGAAATTCTTTTCTTTTCTGATCAAGGAACCTCTGGCTGATATATTTCTTTTTAAATTCGTTTTGAAAGAACTCCCATGTAATTTCTTCTTTCGGAACAACTGAAGCTTTAGTATTCCACCAATGGTAAGCTGTGTCTTTTAGTAGTGAAACGGCACATTTCAGACATTCTTCTGGTGTACAAGATAAATCCTCCAAAACCCGAGTAGTATTCTCTAACCAAAATTCAGCCCGCTCAGGATCATCATCAACTGCTGCTCGAAATTCTTCGGCCCCATATTTTCGAATTTTATCAACCGGAGCTTTCCCTTTTCTAACAGATTCAGTACCTGTAATCTGTGGGATCTCGGGAACCGGTGGAGGAGCAGGAGGGGGAGCTTGAGTTTGCTGCACTACAGGGTTAGTTCTTATGTATTGAGTAAACCATTCATTCATCATTTGAAAGAAGGCTATCTTTGCCTCCTCCCCTTGACCCTCTGTACCGGACCTTCTACTGCTAGTTTCTTCTCTTTGTACTGAAGCCGGAGCATGACTCCCAGCTTCCTCAGATTGAACTCGGTCGGATGACATTACTATAAGAAAAATACAATTTAAACGGTGAGGAGATATCACACTATCAATAATAATTTAAATGGCATGTATAGCTAATCCGTATTTGCTACATCGGTCCTAGAACCGGCTAAACCGTAGCTCTGATACCAACAAATGTAACACCCCCTACCCGTATTCATTATCGGAATAGGGAACGAGGCATTACCGGAGCTTACAATATTTATTTATTTATTTTTTTTACTCAATATAACTCCTTTATAAACAATCTAGTCTTCCTTGCAAAAATTTTTTTAAACCGAGACTAATTCATATCAACCAATCCAATCAACATACCTTCAAAATAGATCCATGCAAATTTATAAGATAACCTCATTACATACTGAAACTAGAAATTTGTTAGCCATACCAATGGCTGACCTTACATTCATTTCATATTAACATCTACTTTATTAGCTTATACATGCCATTGATTTCCAAAATAAAGTTTCTTTATATACCGAAATCTTGGGGTTGATAGTGTGATGTGTCTCCCACCGAATCCGACCTCCGAGCTCTTAATACTACAAAATAGAGAAAAGGAAACAGAGTAAGCACTTTGTGCTTAGTAAGCCCATGTAACAAGAATTATACTTACCTACATTTTCAATATAATGTAATAACCATTTATATATCCATTCAATGCATTATTACCTTAACATTTACAAACTCAACATTCAAGTCAGTCCAATAATTTTCATATATCAATAATATATACTATCATTGATGAGCTCATCAATACCATAATTTCCATATTTTTTTTTTATTTTATCCCATTGAATTACTCGGAATTTCGATGGATTTTCAGAGGTACACTTTAGTGTACAAATTCGGGTCCGTCAATTCATATTCATGTGCGCACATTTTCATTTCAGAGAGCACACTCCCGCGAACCTCATCTTTACAGCGGGATTACCAGTCCAGGCTAAATCCCCTGTAATATAAAATCATAGAGTATTGTCGGGATTACCAGTCCAGGCTAAATCCCCTGCAACGACAATTACTCTAATGAGTTTGGATCTGAATTACCAGTCCAGGCTAAATTCAGACCCTAATTCGGATTACCCGTCCGGGCTAAATCCATTTTCCACATATTCTTCGGGAGGGCTATATCAGGATAGGATCACCCGTCCGGGCTAGATCCTTTTTACCGTCAATTCCTTTTCAGAGATCCATCGAATTTTCCTTTCATTCAACCGGGATTTCTTCCCCTTTTTACCAAATATATCAATGTTTCATCAATTTCATACAATGAACATTCAAATTATATTCACATCAATAACATACATTTCAAGCATTTAAGAGTACAATTCAAGTTACACGAACTTACCTCGATTCTAGTTTGTATACAAAATCTACTAGTCCGGAACTTTTTCCTTTCCTCGATTTAGCTTTGTGTTTGAGTTTTCCGGATCTAAATAAATAAATTTAATTATCAATTCAATACATTTCATGTTCACATGTAGCATTCATTATAATTCTATTACTATTTATAGTTCATTCAAAGCTGTCTACTTGAGTCATAGTCACTAAATTATTTATTTTTCGAGCTACAGAACTCCAAATGAAGAACCGTTAATTTTACTTGAAACTAGACTCACATATCTTCACACCATAAAATTTTCATAATTTTTGGCTTAGCCAATTAGTACAGTTTATTCGTTAAAGTTTCCCCTGTTTCATTGTTTGACAGTTCTGCTATCTCTTCACAAAATCTCAGATATCTCACTGTACAGAATTAAAATAATGTTTTCATTTGTACCATAAAAAAATAGACTCACTAAGGATTCTAAGAATATAAACCACTCCCCATAATTATTTTTATTCAATTTTTTATGATTTTTCAAAGTCAGAACAGGGGAACCCGAATTCATTCTGACCTTGTCTCACAAAACCTATTATATCTCATGATTTACAATTCTATTGCTTACAACGTTTCTTCCATAAGAAACTAGACTCAATAAGCTTTAATTTAATATTTTTTCCATCTTCTAATTCAACTTCTACAATTTATGGTGATTTTTCAAAGTTAGACTACTGCTGCTGTCAAAAGCTGTTTTAGTGCAAGCTGGTTATTACCATTTTTCCCCTAAACTTTCAATGAATGATAATTTCGTCCCTGCTCAATTAACCTCTCAATTGAGCTTATTTTTCTCAATTAACACTTTATTATATCACTTTAAACTACTTTATAACCTTTGGAAATCATAATTTCAGTAATAGACTTTAATTCCAAACACTTTCATAATTAGGTCCCAAAAATCAATTTCTATTGAAATTACCTAATAAAATCATCTCTTAAACGAATTAAGGCTTAAATTTCATGCTATTTCATCATAAACTTACATAAACCAACCATGGTGGCTTTCAATTTCATCCATGAAATCAAAGACTAATGAATTTAATGATAGGACCTAGTTGTAAAAGTCTTTAAAAACACAAAATTACAAGAAATAGGCAAGGATTCACTTACTTGGTGCAAAAATTATGATATACCAGCTTAGATACCCCTCCTATGGCGTTTTTTGCTGATGAGAGTGAAGAAAAATGAAGAGATTTCTAGATATCCCTATTTAGTCCTAGTTTTATTTAGCAAATTTTGTTATTTTCCCATTTTACCCTTATTTCTCCTTATTTTCTTGCTGATTTCATACCTTTGCTGTCCAGCCCAATTGGACCTTGGGTCTATTTTCCTTTTAAGCCCTCTTTATTTTATCATTTAAACTATTTAATCATTTTCATAATTTTGTATTTGTTACAATTTAGTCCTTTTCATTTAATTACATACTCAAACGTTAAAATTTTCTAACGAAATTTTAATACCACATTACTAACATTTTATAAATATTTATAAAAATATTTCCTACTCAATTTTATGAGATCAAGGTCTCGATACCTTGTTTTTACCCAATTCCTTCAATAATTCCTTTTTCTAACTAACCACTAAATCGGTAAAATTTTTCTATCGATATTTTAATACGATTTTCCTATCATATAAATATTCATGCAAAAATATTAAAATAAATTTCTCTTTAAATCGGATTTATGGTTACGAAACCATTGTTCCGATAACCTTGAATTTAGGCCATTACAGTTCGAATCGATGAACTAGACGAATGGAGGACACTTAGCAAGGAAAACCTAAGAATACACGAAGAAAAATCGAAGCAACTCCATGGCAAGCTTAAAGGTGGAACAAATCACTTCAAGGTTGGGGACCAGGTACTTTTAGATGCAACCGACCCTAGAATAACCACTTCAGAGATAAATACAAATGGAGCGGCCCCTTTTACGGTACTCAAGGTCTTTCCATATGGAACGGTTGAGGTAACTCACTTTAATTTTGGCACTTTTAAGGTAAACCACAGTGACCAAGCGAAAACGAGGTAAGTCTAGCTTAAGACTTTAAACAATCATTTCTCGGGAGGCAACTCGAGCATTACATTCCTAATTTACTAATTATATTTTATGATATTTTCGACATTAAATAAATAAATAAATATGTTTTAAAACTCACGCAGCCTGGACACACGGGCGTGTCCCTGGCCGTGTGGATCCTAGGACTTAGTTTTTAAAATTTAAAGAAATCGACAGAGGGCTACACGGCTTGGCGACATGGCCGTGTCACCCACACGGCTTGGACATACGGGCGTATCCTTGGCCGTGTGGATCCTGGAGCTTAAAATCCCATAAATCGACAGAGACACGGCTTAAATGTAGTCCACACGGGCGTGCGACACGACCGTGTGGACCACACGGCCTGGACACACGTGCGTGCGACACGCCTGTGTGGACCACACGGCCTGGACACACGGGCGTGTGACACGTCCTTGTGGACCACACGGCCTGGACATACAGGCGTGTCCAAGGCCTTGTGAAAACTGGAGCGTAATTTTTCAAAATTCAAAATTTTAAACAAGTCAGGAGGCTCTACGGGCAACACACACGGCCGTGTGGGCCATCACACGGGCGTGTGGAATTCCACACGGGCGTGGGAGAAGTGAATGATATAGCACACGGCCGTGCGACAAGGCCGTGTAAAAACTAAACCTTTGCAAATCGCGACGAACACGGGCTAAGGGTAGGCCACACAGGCGTGTGACACGGCTGTGTGCCCCAACACGGGCCGTTAAACGATCGTGTCACCTATTTAAACACATTTTTCTTTGTTCTTTTTTCTTCCTTCTTCCTCCTAAACTCCCCTCAAACCCTAGTCGCCGTTTATCATTTCTGGCCATCGTCCTTCTCCCCTCATTTTCCCCTGATTCTTCCCTCATTCTTCCTCAACCCGAAACCCCCTTCCCTCTTCTTTCTTCCTCCTTTTCTTCCTTCCTTTTCCTTTCCTTTTTCTTTGCACCGTTGCCACATCCCCCTTGTGCCCTCACCGCAGGCCCTTCTCCCACCCGAAACTCGCCGATCGAGCCCCCATCGCCGATCGTCGAACCATCGCCCCACTGTCGGTCACTTCTTTTTCCCTCCATTTTTAGTTAATTTTTATTATTTTTTATTTTATTATATTATCTATTTTTATTTCTTTATTTTTTATTATTTTTATTTAGATTGGGCTTATTTTTCTTTTTATTCTTATTTAGTTCTTATTTATTTCCTTTAATTATTCTGCTAATTAATTTTTCTAATAATATCTTGTTTAGTTTTCTTATGTTTTGTTTTATATTTTCTTCTGAGATGTATTCTTTTATTATTATGAACTAAACCCTCAGATACCTGAGGGGGATGAAACCTAAGACAAATCTTGTTATTGTTTTCTCAACTATATGATAAGTACTTGATTTGTTCTTAACTATGTGTTCTTAATTCTTGTTTTGATATTCCAAGATATTGATTCAAGTGTTGATGTGCTTAGGCAGCGGAGCAAAAGTCCCTGTTTAAGAGTAGATCTAGCATAGTTAAGCGGAGTTGATCGCAAACCTAGAAATAGGATGACAAAAATCTGCCGGATTAGGGTCAAACCTAATATGGGAGTCCATAGATTGAGTTAATGCAATTCTAGGGGTTTTTATTAGAAAGAAATTTCAATTAATCAACCTAGGGTTAGACGTTAGTAGCCTTGAAAGAGGTATTAATATAAATTAGGGAATCCTACGGATCAAGTCAAGTGAATAAATCGTCTGGTTCAGAGTTAGATAACAAGTGAAGTCTAGGTGGATTCTTACTCGGGTATTGTCTTAATCAATTGATTTTTTCTACAAGTATTTCCTCAATTCATTCTCTTTGTCTTCGCATCTTTAGCTTAGTTATTAGTTAATTTTAGATTAGATAACAAATTCCTTTAATTCTTAGGCTAAATAATAAAAAGAAAGTTAGTATTAGTACTTTTGGTTCCCTTGGGTTCGACAATTCGGTCTTGCCGCTAAGCTATACTACTGTTCGATAGGTGCAGTTGCCTCAAGTCGTTGTCACAGTTAGTTTCTAGGCTCGATCATTCATTATATAAACTTTAAGACTCTAACATACACGATCAAGTTTTTGGCGCCGTTGCCGGGGAACTAAAATACTAAGAACGCTTAATTTTTATTACTTTAGCCATATTATATTTTATTTTTGCAATTAAATTTTATTTTTATTTTCTAAATTTTCTTCTTTTCTTCTGGCAGGTATTCTAGTTTATGACTAGGAGGTACCCGTTAGGACCCTTGATTTTTGAAAGTGAAATAGAACATACCGCTTGTAGAAACCGAAGAGACGTCACTGAATAATTATCATTGACAAGTCATGAGGACAAAGCCTACTAAAGCAGTCGATGTTTTCAACCTTGACATAGTCATCATGTTATCTAACCAGGTAGAGTTTTTAAATAAAAAAATTGATGGCGTATGTGATTCTTTGTAGGTACATCTAGTCATGCAGTGCTATATGAATGGAGGAGGGATGAGCAATACAGAATATCCACCTTACAAACCAAGCGGTGAAAACGAGCAAGTTCACTATATGGATAATAATTTTAGACCTCAAAATAACCCTTATAGTAATACTTATAATCCAGGCTGGAGGAACCACCCCAATTTTTTATGAGGTGGTTAAGGAAACCAAAGACAACAACCCCTCCCAAACTTCCAACAACAGCCCTATCCACAAGAGAAGAAGCCGAACCTTGAGGAGATGCTGACAAAATTTATAGCGGTGTCAGAAACCCGTTTCCAAAACACCGAGACAGCACTCAAAAATCAAGAAGCATCGATTCAAGGGATCAAGAACCAGTTAGGACAACTTACCAAGATCATATCAGAAAGACCACAAGGTATCTTGCCTAGCAACACCGAAACTAACCCAAGAGAGAAACCTCAAGCAATAACTGCTCACGGTAGTGAAGGGTTAGATGAACCAAAATTTAAGCAAGAGAATGTGGTAGAGGAAGGTAAGGCTGAAGTAAGCCATGATAAGCCAAACCCGGTAATCACAGAATACCAACCTCGCATACCCTATCCTTAAGCAATGAAGAAAGACCACACAGAGGAACAATTCGGTAAATTTCTTAAACCTCCAAAGAAATTACATATTAACTTGCCGTTTCTTGAAACTCTTTCGCAGATGCCCGATCCTAGACCTCGTGTTGATAAAGAAGAAATTCATGAGGAACGAAGGCTTTGGATCGATGAACTAGACGAGTGGAAGACACACTTCAAAGAGAAACTAAAAAAACACGAAGCAAAAACGAGGCAACTCCACGACAAACTTAATGATGGGACAACCCAGCTTAAGACAGGAGATCGGTACTCAAAATCTTCCCAGATGGAACAGTCGAGGTAACTAGTCCTAAATTCAGCACTTTTAAGGTAAACACTACTCGACTTAAACTTTATATCAATAACCGAATTGATCGCATGAGAAAGGATTTCCACCTCCTCAAACCACCATGATTGTGCGAATAACATGTAAGTCTAGCTCAAGACTTTAAACGAGTACTTCTCGGGAGGCAACCTGAGCACTAACCCTATTAATTCTTATATTTTAAAATTTTAGAATCTACCTAAGAACTAACTAGACTTTAGAAGCAGGTTTTCATACCCACACGGCCTTGTACACGGCCATGGCCGTGGCCGTGTGGGCACCACAGGAAGGAACATGGGCGTGGGATGCATCTCTATTTAAACCCCCTTATTCCTTTCCTTTTCCCATTATCTTTCTTCTTTCATTTTTCATTATTTACTTTTATTCTTATTTTTATTGTTATTACTTTTTTCTTATTCTCCATGGCATTTAGATTTAGCTTAGGATACAATAAAATCAGACCGGCTACTTTGAGGATTCAAGTTCAAACGGCTCGAGGCACTCCCTACGTTTCTCTTCATTAACTCCATCCAAAATTCAAGAAGTTTCACTTCTCTCCCTCTCTTTTGATTTTCTTACTATATGATCATTATCCATCTTTGTACATTGAGGGCAATGTACATCTTAAGTGTGGGGAGTGAATCTTAAAAGTGCCTAACTTTTTGCATTATTCTCAAATCCTTGAATTATGTCTTGTTTCTTAAGTAATGTCCTCATATCACTATTAGAATGAAATTTCCTTTGATTTATGATTTTTATTGATGTGTTTTGGATTAAGTCATTGATAATTGTGCATTGATAATTTAAACTTTAAGATATTAGAGAATCAAGCATGATAAAGTCTATTTTTCAAAATAATTAAAATTTTGTTAGATTGTATACCTAAATCTGAATGTTACCTTGAAGTTTGAAATTTATGAGGTTGTCATCAAAAAGTCATAATTTTTGTGAGATTTTGAACCTTGTAGAGCATATATTCTTTTTCTTGCTCACTTTTTGATTATGAGTGTGTTAGCATTGATTTGTTATTCTAGAACTTGCTTCGATTATACATGTTGTAACACCCTAAACCCGTATCCGTTGCCAGAATAGGGATTATAAGGCATTACTGAACATAGCACAAGTCATAACAAAATTTTCTACTCAAATAGTTAAAACCGAAAGCGTTGTGACTAATAATACATTGTTATAGTATGCTTAAACCATTTCGAATATATCCTAGTTCCATTAGCCAGTTCTTATCAAAACATTTTTCATCAATTCAAAAGGGTTACAATTTATGTGGTCAATTCAGATTCAATATTCAAACATGCTTATGCTCATTTTTAATCTACTAAAACAAGTTGTCAGATACTAAAACTAGACATACATATATTTTCGTATAGGATTTCATTTAACTATGTTCAAAATATACCAATTGCTTATACAACCATACAAAAATAGAGCAAAACATCTAGAAAAACATAATCACACCCAACTATACAAAATGTGTGTTTCCTAGTCCGAAACATCTAAACTTAAACTAAATATACAAACACATATTTGTACCATATGCGAATATGTCAATCTAAAATACATAACATAAGGTTTCAACACCTAGCCGAATATGTCATATACCAAAATGAACGATTCATAAATATTGATTCATGATTCATATCTTAATTTACTTAACACATCATTCGGCTAACAAATTCTATTGACTTAATATTATCACACATTACATCATTTAAAAATATTGATCCAATCTTTCATGAAACATAGTCAACCTTACCATTCGAATCATATAACCAAGATCAACTATTTACCAAAAACATTTCCATCCATAATTTAATAACCCATGCATTGACACAATCACATTCCACCCTACTATCATCACAAGCATACTTACCTAGTAAATAAGCGCATATAACAAGCAAACACCATGGTCGTATACTTCTAAGACTAAAGTACCACCATTTAGCCATTTTCACATGGCCATGTATATATATATATATATATATATATATATACAAGAACAAAACTTATTAGATCAAACCAAAATTCTAGCCTATACATGCCTTATGTTCAAAATCCAAACTTTAAAGTGCCAAGTAAGTCGATAGTGTGAATAACTTCGTTGACGATCCCCCTCCGAGCTCGTAACTGATCCAGAATCTATAAAACAGAATAACAGACACCCAAAGTAAGCTAACATAGCTTAGTAAGTCTTAAGCAATTAAAACAAATCAATTGAACACTCAAGCATTTTAAAACAATTACTTAATATCATTTAATTTATAACTTAACACATATGGTCTATTATTGCCGAACGCCAATACCTCATTTAACATAACATTTATCATTATCTTGCTTTTAACAACAAATTACCATTTCGGCATAATGTTCAAATATAGAATATCAACTCTTAACCATCTACACATACTACATATGCATATAATTCAATAAAATCACTTATATGTATCCAAATGAGTAAATGATCTGTACATATTAATTTCACATAAATAAATGTATATACACATGACCATTTAACATCACATATATTCAAGTATCTAATATCAATGTAATAACAATATGTCCATATAACCAAAAGGCCGAATATACATGAACAATAGTCTCATTCTTGCTCGATAAGCTTCACATATATGCTTACCTATTTAATCGAACATGAAAATTCAATTAAATAATTCATATGCACATACCTGTATGGCCGAATATAAACAAACTCGTATTATCAACTTACTTGCTCAATAAACACATAACTAGGTAGACTCCTAACCCATAAGTTGATATTACATCACCGGTATAAAACCTGCTAGGCATAAGCTTGAATTTCACACCGGCACTAAGCCTGCTAGACCTGAGGTCTGATATCCATTCACCGGCAATAAGCCTGCTAGGCATATAGCCCGAAAAATTCACCAGCCCAAGGCTTGCTAGGCTCTAAGCCTGAATAGTAATACTTTAGATTATCTCACATGAATCGTTTCATATAACAAACCTATTACTCATTTCGAACCCATTGTATGATCAATCGGATAGCATATAACAATCAAATAGCTTAACCAACTCAAATATTACACATAGTCTCCACTAAAAGCCTAACTTCACAATTAACCCCTAGTGAACCCCTTTGATCCTAAAAACCCTTTTATTGACTCACCCACTAATATTACCCCAAAACCCACCTTGTATTTGTTATCACCATTCCTTGACTCCCTTTTTGTCGAGATTTGATTTTTAGCAGTTACCTAACTATGTTCTATATTTCAGTTGTTAAAGTTCTTTCTTATTATTGTATTATTGATTTGTTCTTAAAAAAATCGAAGTATATTCATTATTAGTTTTATACATTTAATTTTCACATCTTGAAGAAAAATCTCGTATTATTAGTTTCAAGTTTTCAATTGATATAATTATTTAAGATTAGTTCATTTTTCTAGTTAGGTAAATTGTCAATTCAATCTCGATTCTAACCTTCTAATTCAGCCTTTATCCACACCTTTAACCGAAGCCCCGTTACAACCCTTTAAAGACCTTTTGATTTGTGTATCATCTCATTTTACAGTGGCAGAGATTTGATTTTCAGGCAAGCTTATGGGATTAACTTTTCATGTTCGACTTTTGAGTGCTTAATTTTGAACCTTAAACAATTTAAGTGGTTTGAGTTAATCTTTAGTGAGGATGTCAACTCTTGTCGATTTCGGATCAGAGGTAATTAATTAGTTAAGGGGAAACACCTAACGTTTTCGGGCTATAAATGTATGACTTTGATTGTTTGAATCTTTAGGACCCCTTGAGTTAAATGATCAATGTATGAATTATCTATAAATTATGATGAAACATTATTGATGAATATTATGAATTAAGGAAGTTCGTTTTAATTGTGAGTTAGAATTTTGCTTGAGGATAAGCAAATGCTTAAGTGTGGAGGTATTTAATAAACCGTAATATGAACATATTTTAATCCCACATTTAGCATACTTTTGGATGATTTATTCCTTGAATTGTGTAATTTGGTGCTCTTAATCCTTTGTTTTCATGTTTTATACTCAGGAGAGCACCGGAGGATGAAAAGAACAATAAACGGGCCTAAAATGGAGCAAATGGGCCAAAGCACGAAATCGACACGGCCTGGGCCCAAGACCACAAGGCCGTGCCTCATTAATAGACTCGAACACAGCCTGGCCACGATTCACATGGGCGTGTGCCATGGGCGTGTCCCTGACGTGACAAAGAAGAGTTTCACTCAGATTAGGGTACTTAGAGGCAAAGAAAGCCATTCCAAAAGCCTATATAGATACCCTAGAAGCCAACCTTCAAGGGGTGACTAGCTAGGCCAAGGAGCCGAGCCAGAGAGGCCAGAATTGTGGGATTACTCGAAAAAAGCCAGTTGATTCATCTTAGGAAGCCGGAGTTATACTCAAGAAGGAGGATCTCTTCTTCAAATCCTTCAGGGGGTTTTAGGGTTTTCTTATGTTTTGTTTTATATTTTCTTCTGAGATGTATTCTTTTATTATTATGAACTAAACCCTCAGATACATGAGGGGGATGAAACCTAAGACAGATCTTGTTATTATTTTCTGAACTATATGATAAATACTTGATTTGTTCTTAACTATGTGTTCTTAATTCTTGTTTTGATATTCCATGATATTGATTCAAGTGTTGATGTGCTTAGGCAGTAGAGCAAAAGTCCCTGTTTTAGAGTAGATCTAGCATAGTTAAGCGGGGTTGATCGCAACCCTAGAAATATGATGACGAAAATCTGTCGGATTAAGGTCAAACCTAATATGAGAGTCCATAGATCGAGTTAATGCAATTCTAGGGGTTTTAATTAGAAAGAGATTTCAATTGATCAACCTAGAGTTAGACGTTAGTAGCCTTGAAAGAGGTATTAATATAAATTAGGGAATCCTACGGATCAAGTCAAGTGAATAAACCGTCTGGTTCAGAGTTAGATAACAAGTGAAGTCTAGGTGGATTCTTCCTCGGGTATTGTCTTAATCAATTAGTTTTTCCTACAAGTATTTCCTCAATTCCTTCTCTTTGTCTTCATATATTTAGCTTAGTTGTTAGTTAATTTTAGATTAGATAACAAATTCCTTTAATTCTTAGGCTAAATAATAAAAAGAAAGTTAGTATTAGTACTTTTGGTTCCCTTGGGTTCGACAATCCGGTCTTGCCGCTAAGCTATACTACTGTTCGATAGGTGCAGTTGCCTCAAGTCATTGTCACAGTTAGTTTCTAGGCTCGATCATTCATTATATAAATTTTAAGACTCTGACATACACGATCATCCTTTTATTTTATTTTTGTTTTATCTTTATTTTTCGTTTTATTTTTAGTCTATTTTCCTTTATGTTTCATGTCATATTTTCAAAAACTTCTCTTTTATATTTTGAACTATATTTTAGCTTTTATAATTATTCCTAATCGAGTAATCTCTTAATCGTCTTCCACATTTGTGTTTATTTTCTTATTAGTTGCTCAGAATTATGCACTTCACTTTGTTATATCTACAATTTCGCGTCAACTATTCATGGATTTCATCTACAATTCAGGAAGTTTCACTTCTCTCCCTCTCTTATGATATTCTTATTATATTATCTTTATCTATTTTGGTACATTGAGGACAATGTACATCTTAAGTGTGGGAAGGATAATTATAGCATTATTAGAAAAATCCCTGAATTATATTTTGATCTTAAGTAATTTTTTCACATCATTATTAGAATAAAACTTCTATTGACTTATGATTTTTTTATATGTTTTGGATTAAGTCATAGGTAATTGTGCATTAATGGTTTAAACTTTAAGACACTAGAGAATCAAGCATGATAAGTCTATTTTCAGAATTAAAAATTTGTTAGGTTGTTTCCCTAAATTTAAATATTACTTTGAAGTTTGAAATTTGCAAGGTTGACATCAAAAACCATAATTTTTGTGAGATTTTGAGCCTTTACGAGTGTAACATCCTAGATTAGGGGTTATGCGTTCGTGCATAATTCATGAGATAGTGGGCTCAGTGGGTGTGTTGGATGTATTCTGAGGAGTTTTAGGAACCCTAAGATGTATGGAAATGTATGGAAATGTATGGAAATGTGTGGAAATGTATGGAAATGTAAGGCAATGTATGGAAATGTAAGGAAATGTAAGGAAATGCTTTGTAAACGTTAAGTTTAAAAGAGGAAAGTGAACATTTTTGGAAACTAGGGGATGTAAGGAAATGATGTGGAAATGATTCAAAAGAGGAAAGTAAACATTTTTGGAAACTTGGAAATGTAAGGAAATGTCAAGTTTAAAGAGCCAAACGAAAATTTTTGGAAACTTGGAAATGTAAAGAAATGTCAAGTTTTAAGGCTTAAAAAGAGAAAACTAAGGCAAGGTGGCCTTAAGAAAAATAATAGGAGGAATTTGACACACAAACAGGCTTGGAAAAGTGGCCTGGAAATGCCACTTAAGGCCCAGGTAAGTGACGCCACCTACATGAGCAAGTGGGCCTGAGTTCGAGTCACATGGGAAACAAATAAAAGAAATTTTATTTTGCTTCCAGAAGAAGTGAGGTGGACGGCACAAGCTATTTAAAAAGGAAGAGTTTTATTCTCTTTAAAATTCAGCTAAATGATGGATAAATAAGGGATTTATTTATCATTATTTTCAAGAGATAATGGTTGGATTAAGTTCTTTTATTTAGTGATAATACAAAGGATAAAGCTATCAAATAGAAGAGTGGTGGCCAAGTAAGGGACTCTAGCTAGTAAATTCGGCTATAAAAGGAATAGAGAGGCCATTCAGCATTATTTACTCTTCCTTGATAACCTCTGCCGAATTTTCTCTGCAACCCCTATTCTTTTCTTCTTCATTCTTCTCCTCTCAATATTCCAAAAGCCGAAAGTTTTCTAAGATCAAGGCCATAGCCGAATAGTTTGAGACTTCAAGCAAAGGAACTGTCGATATCTAAAGTAAGGGTAAGATCTCATTCGGTTTCATCCTTTTTCTTTTAAGATTTACCGAAATCTAGGACTAATCCCATTAGAAACTTGTTTGCCGAAATTTGGAAGGATCTTTCGGGATTTACTAAGTGTCGACTACAAGGAAGGAGAAGTTCTTTTCCCGAAGGTACACCATAAGCTACGTGTTCCCTAGTTATTCGATGAATTTCGGGATTTAAAATCCACAAGGTAAGTGTCTATAGCATTCGGCCAATGCTTATTTTAGTGTTTGGATCTATCTTTTATTATCTTAAAAGCCGAAAACTAATATGTTAAAGGGATCTAGAGTTGGCCGAATACAAGAAAGAAGGATACAAAGTTTCGGGACTTGGTTCTTAAGTCAATCGGCAACAAGGTAAGTTTTAGTGTACTAATCCTACTAGGATTTGGATTTATGGCCGAATGGCTCTTTTCTAAGTATTAAATTATTGATTAAATGTAGAGATTTAAGATCTAAGGCATTAGATCAAGCTTTTTGGGACTTGGATTGAAAGCATTAAGCGAATCAGGTGTGTAATCCCCACTATCTTTTAATACGTTTTATGGCAATAATTAATATAAGTATGTATAAGAATGTGAATATGGCTAAGGTACCCTAATGTGGTACAAAGTACTCAGGTACGTTTCCTACTCCTACTAGGATTACGTAATATGTTATATTTAACATGTGAAAAGATGACATGGATGTGAATTTAAGTATGATATGCATGATATGAATAAATTGGGGCATTCAGGTTATATGAGAAAGGGGAAGTGAAGGTGACCACTTCGGTCTCACTATCTGAATGTGGTGGCTTCGGTCACATTATCTGAATGTGGTAACTTCGGTTACATTATCTGAATGTGATAACTTCGGTTACATTATCTGAATGTGGTGTCTCATGACACAATTATCTGAATCTGGTGGCTATGCCACGAATTTTATATGGGCGATGAGCACGTCGACTGCAGCGACTGCCTTCGATGGTGTGTAGCGGATGGAGGGTTGACTTAGTAGTCCCCACGGTGTGCAGGTTGGTACGGGGATGTGTAGCGGATGGCATCTAGGTTTGGGTTCGGGATTGCATCATTATCTTGAATAATTATATGAACATGATATGTATGGTATGCCTAAATCTATTAAATTTTAGTGTTGGTTACACATTGAGTCTGTTTGACTCACCCCGTTGGGGAACATTTTTCAGGTGATGATCAGTAATGGACCGGGTCGGCAGGAGCTTAATGGTGGCCATGCACAGCAAGGAAAAATTTATTATTTGGACTTTTGTTTTATTTAAGTATTCTAATTTATTTTAATTTTGGGATTATTTTGATGTAATAAGGTCATAGTTGAACTACTTTATTTTATTATTATTATTTATTTTGTTATGAATTTTTATCACTTAAAAGTTTAAGTAAATTTATTTTAAAACAAAACCTAAACCTTTTGTCACTTAAAGTAAAGGATTTTAATAATGAAATAAACTTGTTTTCAACTCAAGCCCAACCCAACCCAAACCAATCTTTCTTTCAATACAATATATTTCTTAAAATCGCTTAAGTTTTTCCAAAGGAACTAAAGAATTTGAAACGGTTTACACCGGGGAACATACCAGATCCGGTCAAGGCTCGTGGGCCGGGTTTGGGGTGTTTCAACGAGCATACAATTTTCTTGCTCACTTTATTATTGGTTATGAGTGTGTCAATATTGACTTGTTATTCTAGAACTTGCTTCGATTATACATATTGAAACCACATCTTTGATTTGATATACTGAGATGATAAAGGCACTTAGGTTTTAACCCATTTATCCCAAAAAGCCTACCTTCGTAATTAACCCCTAGTGAACCCCTTTGATCCTAATAAACCGTTTCTTGATATACCCTTAATATTAACCCAAAACTCATTTTTTTGATTCATTAAGAATTTTCCCTATTGTATTAACTCCCTTTTTGTCGAGATTTGATTTGGTCAGTTACCTAACTATGTTTTTTATTTCAGTTGTTAATTTCTTTATTATTGTATGTGATAAAAAAATTGAAAATATTTATTCATTATTAGTTCTATGTTATTTAAGCTTAAACGATTAATTTCACATATTGAGATGAAGCTCGTGTTATTAGTGATAAGTTAGTATTAGTTCATTTTTCTAGTTAGGTAAATTGTCAATTCGATCTCGATTTTAACCCTCTAATTCAGTCTTTATCCACACCTTTAACCCAAGCCCCATTACAACCCTTTTTAAGACCTTTTGATTTGTGTATCATCTCATTTTATAGTGGTGGAGATTTGATTTTCATGCAAGCTTATGGTAATAACTTTTCATGTTTGACTTTTGAGTGCTTAATTTGAACCTTGAACACTTTGAGTGATTTGAGTGCTTAATTCTTGTCGATTTTGAATCAAAGGTAATTATTTAGATAAGGGTAAACACCTATGTTTTTGTGTTATAAAAAATTGTGACTTGGATTGTTTGAATCTTTAGGACTCTTTTAGTTAAATTATCAATGTGTGAATTATCTGTGAATTATGATAAGACATTATTGATGAGAATTATGAATTGAGGAAGTTTAATTTTAATGGTGAGTTGAGGATTTTGCTTGAGGACAACCAAACGCTTAAGTGTGGGGATATTTGATAAACCATAAAAGTAACACATTTTAATCCCACGCTTAGCATGTTTTTGGATGTTTATTTATATAATTTTTGTGAATTTGATGCTCTTAATCCTTTAAATTTGTATTTCTATACTTAGGTGAGCATAGGAAAGCAAAAGGAACAGAAAACGGGCCAAAACCGAACAAAACGGGTCATCTTAAGGATCCACACGGCCAAGCCAAACCCACGCCCGTGTGCCAGCCCGTGTCGATCGCGAGCCACTCAAAATTTCACACGACCTGAGACCCTCACACGGGCTGAGCACATGCTCGTGTCCCTGTCGCACCCTGCTTTATTTTCACATGGAAAAAGCCAATTTTTAGGGTTTCTGAGCCTCCTAAAGTCTATAAATACACACCAGAGGAAGATCTAAGAGAACACGTAGAGTAGATCAAAGAAATCACTCGAAGGAAGCCATCAGAATTATCTCAGAAAGCGGATTCACTCCAAGATTGAAGATCTCCATCAAGTTCTTTAGAAGTTTTTTGGGTTCTTTATGTCTTGTTGTTTTCTTAATTCTATGATGTTTTCCTTTTACGTTATGAACTAAACTCCCTAAATACCATGGGAGGATGAAACCTAGATGAATCTTATTATTTAATAAATCTGAATTACATGATAAATACTTGTTCTTATTCTTAATTATGTGTTTTTAATCCTTGTTTTAATGTTTTCAGGAATATTAATTCAAGATTGATTTGCTTATTCAGTGGAGCAAAAGTCCCGTTTAAGAGTAGATCTCGCGTAATTAAGCGGAGTTGATTGCAACCCTAGAAATAGGGCGACATAAATCTGCTGGATTAGGGTCAAATCTAATAAGGGAATCCATAGATCGAGTTAATGCGACGATAGGGGTTTTAATTAGGGGTTTTAATTAGAAAGAGATTTTAATTAATCAACCTAGAATCAGTTGTTTTTAGTCTCGAAAGAGATATTAACATGATTTAGGGATTTCTACGGATCAAGTCAAGTGAATAAATCATTTAATTCAGAGTCAAAATAATAAGTGAAGTCTAGGTGGATTCTTTCTTGGATATTGTCTTAATTCATTAGTTTATTCGATTACTTTCTTTACTCTCTGTTGCATTCATAGTTAATTAGTTAGTTAAATTTTAGATTAAAACAAACCCCCTTAATTATTAGGCTAAATAATAAAAAGATAATTATTACTAGTAATTTTAGTCCTCAAGGATACGATATTCCGGACTCACCAAAGCTATACTACTGTTCGATAGGTGCGCTTGCCTTTGTCGAAATATTAGTTAGTTTCGAGCCCATCAGCTGCCAATCCAGTTTTACACTCCAAGTTCAAACATGTTGAACTTGATTTATTTTTTGTCTGTGAAAAAGTTACTGATGGTTCAAGTTGCTGACATCTTTACAAAACCGTTGTCCGTATCTCTGTTTACTCGATTTCATTCCACACTTTGGGTCTTACCTATTGAGAAGTTGAGTGAATGTTAAAGTATAGGTTGTTATTTTGTTAACAAAGTTATCAACAGAGTCTGGTATACTGTTAGCAGGTTAGCTAGCAGAGGTTAGTGAAGTTAGTCATTTGTTAATAGTATATAAGCTCTACCTATCTTTGTATTGAAAAATAGAGAATTGAATGAAAATACAATTTAGCATTTCAGTATTTCCTTTTCAATTTAGCATTTCTTCTTATTTCTAATTCTATAGAGTAGCTTACAGTTGGGACCTCGATTGAGGATTCTGAAAGCCTTGGTTAGCTAGAGGGATATGGCATGGGTTTGGAGGAGGGGTTAACCATAGTACTACGGGAGGATACTGATAGTATTGCTAATAAGGGTTATAATGCACCTATTGGTAGGGATTATACGATGTTTGTTGGTAGGGGTCATACGGTATTAGTTGATGGGGGATTTGGTGTGCATGCAAGCATTCTTGTTCTATGTTTGCTTGGGTTTGAGAAGGTACATCCCTTTTGGAAGTTTTGCTGATCATCATTGGGGTTGTGCTCATTGGATGGGGGAACACTAGAATTGAGATTAGCTATTGTCGTCTACACTTACGATACCAAATTGTTTATCAGTGAGACTAACAAGTAGGAAAAGATAACGGTTGTAACAGTTATTCACCCTTGGTTGGGACAGAGAGCCACTAAATAGGGTCTCTGGTAAGGTTGATTGATGAAGTAAATCTAAGTAGAAAGAGGAAGAGGAGGAAGGATAAATGGTTTTAGTGTCTTTCTGATAAGTAAAGGTGGACTAAGATCGTATTCAAGTTGTTCGACTCGAGAAAGAAGCCAAACATATTTAAGAAAAAAAAAACAAAAATAAGAAATTTAAGAATTAAGAATAAATATTAAAAATAATAACTAAATAAAGACAAGATAGAATAAAAAGTTGAAGATGGATCGAGTAAACTGATGAATATGATGGATAGATGGATCCAATTGAGTGCTTTGAGGTATAAACCTCTACAAACTCAATTAATGACTTTAATCAACCCTCCATAAATAATCATTGGTAAATTGAAAGATGAAGAATTAATTCTCCACGACTCCTTAAAAAAAAACCAAGAAGTCTAAAATGACAAGAAAACAATCTTGCACCAAAAAAACTAACTCCTAGAATTGAAAACTTTATTAATGAAAAACAGTTGTATATCTAATGAACAATGGAAGGGCCTTTATATAGCCTAGCTATGTATATCCAAATAAAACTTTCAATTATACTTAAAACTCTAATTAATCTAAACAAAAGTAGTTTTAAACTATTTTTTTTGACTAAAAAATATAAAAATCCTAAATAACTTAAAATACTTACAAAATATCCAAAATTTGGAATGAATAAATTATAAAATAATAAAACCTAATAAATACAATATTGGGGTTATATATAATAAAAATTAAGCCCAAAAATGAAACTCAATATTATTTAAACTCAAATTAAAAGCCAAAACTCGTAAATTTCATAATAATTTCATCCAGAAATTCTGCTCGCATGGCCTTCACTAAAATAGTCATAACTTGAGCTCTCGAACATGGAATCGAGTAATTCAAAGTGAGTTTCGAAGATAAGAGATAGATTTTTGAACACTATGAAGACATATAAACTAAAAATGCCTGGGTCCTATCAAAAAAGTCATTGCAAGTCGACTATTTTTTCAAACTTGAAAATTAGCAACTTCGGTGAATGAAATTTAATAAAATTTACTACATTCGTGCATGTATCACTTCCTCTTCTCTTAAGTGTTATGGTGCACTTATATATGGGGGACAAGGGACTCCATGCATCCTAAGCTCACTGACAATAGATTTATACCTTGTTGCAATGGCGATGATGTGATGTCTTAGTATATAACCTCTTAGGACAATTGGGTAACCAATGAGTCTAAATTCCCACATGCATCCAACGAGGGTGATCTTATGAAGGGTCGCCAGTCTATTGTGGTTCGAGGTTCCCCAAGCTTACCTAGTTAGAGGTTGATGAATTGAGACACAAATGGGAACAAGGACAATTATAGTAATAAAAAGGGATTTGTTATATGTCCTTCCATTATTATTTTTTTTGTAATAAATAATATAATAATTTTTCTAACTCTTCCATTAATTATCTAATCTTTTAAGAATGGGACCTATGGTGGAATTAAATTATCAATTTCCAATATAACTAGTTGAATCACCCCCAAAAAAAAATAGTTCAGAAAAATCAATAAACACATAAAAGTTTTAATATATATTTAACAATTTTTTTTAGGTTGGGTTATATTATTTGCGCCATATTTTTATTTTAGGTTTTATTTTAAGTTGGGTTTTATCAATTTGCGTTGTAATTAATGGGTTTGTGTTAATAAATCGGGTAAAAAATGTCAAATAACCGGTTTAAATTTATTGAAATCTTAGTATTCGGTTCAATTTTATTAGTATAAATTTAATTTTAATTCAGTTACTATTTAAATTTATTTGATTCAATTCAATCTTTATTCTTAAGATAAAAATATTATTATTTAAATAAAATTGAATAATAATTTTTATTTAATTTATAATCAATTTTAAAATTTTTATAATATCAATATGAATTCGATAATGTCACTAATTCGACCTAGTACATTATATTATTAAAGGGATAACATGTGATGTCTCCCGGGCCTCTTCATCGTATACATAAAATATGCTAACGTGTTTGATTTAATTTTGAATTTGGTTCAATTTCAAATTTGTTATTACTTAAATTTATTTGATTCAGTACCATTATTATCCAAACTAAAATAAACCAAAATGAATCGAATCGAATTAAACTTAATTTTATTTAATTTTATTATTTTTAATATAAAATAAATATTTTATATATTTAGTGAAAGTACTTTTAAAAAATATATTTATTATTATTTTTAAAACAAAATGATGAATTAAATTTCGAACCATTTAGATTCAGATCGATAACCTTTGATGTCGGATATTATTTGCATTCAATTATAAAAAGAATCAAAATAATACAAAATAACCACACTTTTTTCTCAAATTAATCCTAATCAAATAGTTAAGACATAAATAATCAAATGTAAATCAACTACTCACCTAGAAACAGAAATCAAAGGATATTCGAAAGCCCAAAAAATCCATTAATGTAAATATTTACAACTTTGGCAACATTCTTAATCCTTTAACCAAACGCATTCATTCCTTCTTCCTTTTTTGGTATTTACTCTAAATTTTACAATTTTGCTTTCATCATTAGCGAAGAAATACCAAAAGAAAATATATTGCCTTATAACGTTTCACATATACATCCACTATATATAACTGAAATAATGAAAAATAAAAAACACAAATCATATTACAAACCAAATCAAAAAAGAAAAAAAATGAGCTATTTTTGTAAGAATGTCATATTCTTCATACTTGTTCAAGCAATAGCTATAACCCTATTAATAGATTCATCAAGTTGTGAATTTAATAAAGGCCACCATGATGATATCAATAAACTCTCTCCGTGGCTTATTACATGGCATGTCCATGTTGTTAACGGATTGACCAACGGCAAGATAATATTAGTTCATTGCAAGTCTAAGGACGATGATTTAGGCATCCATAACCTCATCGCTGACATTGAATTTACTTGGAAATTCAAGCCGAATTTCTTCGGGGAACACTTTTCTGGTGCTACATGGCTCACGACAACTTTCATGCTGCATTTGACGCATTTAGGAAGAATGATGGCTTTTTTCAAGAGTGCAACTATGGTGATTGCATTTGAACCGCTAAAGATGATGGGATCTACTTGAGAAATGGAAAATTTGATAAATTGACATACGGATGGGAACAAGGTAGATTATGGTAATGGAAAGGGATTTGTTATTTGTCCTTCATTTACCTGTCTTGCAATAAAAAAACATATTATTTTTGTATAAATTTGTTCGTTAATTAGTTAATCTTTTTAGAGTCAAATCTGTGATTGAATTAATCAAATTATTAATTTTTGGTTCAATCACTCAAAAAGTTAAAAAAAATTGAGAAAAATAAAAAGGGAAAAAGTTCAGAAAAAAACCAAAATTTCTAGAAAAATTATAAACAAAATAAATTAAATTTTTATATATATTTAACTTTTATTTATTGTGTTAGGTTGGGTGTATATTTATTTGGGTCATTTTTTTTTTATTTCTGGGTTTTATTTTATGTTGGGTTTTATTAGTTTGGGTTGTATTTAATGGGCCTACGTTAATAAATCGAGTTAAAAGTTAAACGATAGGATTAATCGGTTTTTTGATCAGTTCAACTGATTTCAGTTTCCATTTCAATGACAATACCGAATGGTTCATTCAATACCACTATTTAAACCAGTACGTCTATTGATTTCAAGTCTAATCGATTCAATACGATTCCAACAACACTAAATACATTTAGAAGCGTCGGGCCCGTGTTAAAACTGAAAATATTCATTTTGGCCTCTCTTAAAATATGGTAATTAAAATTATATATTTTTTAAATATAAAATTATTGACTTTAGGCTTCCGGATTTTATAATTTTGTCTTAATCTTCTTAACAAGAAATTTTTAACTTTACCTCTTCATATACTCATACAATCATGCTAACTTCGTAAGGAAATAATTATTAACTCAATAAACATGCATCATAGACTTAAAACTTTAATGATAATTGGATTAGAATTTTTTTAAATCAAATAAAAACACTTTAGTTTTAATAGAAGTAATAAATTTCAAACTTTGCTAAAGTATAGAAATGGTGACGTATTTTGACCGTATGTTTATGTAACCACATTTTTTGGCTGGTAATTTTTTTGAGTAAAATGAAACGAAAATTATAATTCAGGATGAAAAATTTAGCTATCAAAATGGAAATACATGTATAATTTAGGGACTCAATGAATAAATCCTTTTAATAATTTAAAAGGCTAACTGACTTGGCTGATAATCAGTGATGGAGATAATCAGTGATGGAGGGACTATCATATACTTTTAACTTTCTAAATAAATTTCCATATTGTCTTCATTATATATAGTATAAGCTTTGATGTGGTTGAAATTTTTTTTATAATAAATATATTCATTAAAAATTAATATAAAAAAATAAATGAATCTTCGGTTTATATAATAAAATTAGAAGTTTAAGATCCGTGATGTTTTAAGTTTAAATATCATCACATGTGATTTTTTTATTGATAAATAATAAAGACAAAAATAGCCTAATAATAATATCTTACTTTATAAAATGAAAGATCTTTTAGAAATTTTCCAATTAAGTTGATATCCGATTGACTTGTGACACCAACACAATCAAGAGCTTAAATATAAACAAAATAAAAATAGAAATAAATAATTGATAATAAATAATTTGTTTGATTCATACTTTCATGCAATAGCTCTTACTTTATTAATAGCTTCATCAAGTTGTGAACCTAAAGACAACCATGATGATATCAATGAACTCTCTCCGTGGATCATTACATGGCATGTCCATGCCGTTAATGGGCTGAGCAATGACAAGATACTATTAATTCTTTGCAAGTTCAAGGATAACGATTTGGGCATTCATAATCTCACCACCAATATCGAGTTTAATTGGAAATGCAAGTCAAGTTTTGTCAAGAGAACACATTTCTGGTGTTACATGGCTTGCGACAATTTTCATGTTGCATTCCACGCATTTAAGGAGCATGAGGACTTTTTTCAGAAGTACAACTATGCTGATTGCATTTGAACTGTTAAAGACGATGGGTGTCTTGAGAAATAGAAATGTTGATAGATGGACATATCCTTTTATTACTTGTTTTGTAATAAAAAAAATATTTTTTATCTTCTCATTAATTGTCTAATAGTTTTAGAATTGGATTTGTGGTCAAACTAATAGATGAACTATCAAACCTGCCTTGTTTAAGAGTGTTATTTCAAGCAATAAGAAAAGACAAAGGCTCCTTTGGAGCCACCCACACTACACATACCACGAAGAGAAACATTGCTGCCAAATTAAAAATGTTTCATTATGATAAAATGTAAAAGTAACATATTTTAGACCCACATTTAACATACTTTTGGATGATTTATCCTTTGATTTATGTAAAAAGGTGCTCTTAATCCTTTCATTTCATATTTTATACTCAGGAAAGCACCCAAGGATGAAAAGAACGAGAAACGGGCTTAAAAAGGACCAAATTGGGCCAAGAGAGAAATCGACACGGCCTGGCCCAAAGCTAACACGGCCGTGCCTCATTAAAAGTCCGAGCACGGCCTGGCCACGATTCACACGGGCGTGTGCCATGGCCGTGTCCCTGTCGCTGGAAAGAGCAATTTCATTCGGGAAAGGATACTTGGAGGCAAAGAAACACATTCCAAAGCCTATTCAAACACCCTATTAGGAATTCTACTTAAATTAGGATACTTAGGGGCCAAGTAAGGCATCACAAAGTCTATATAAACACCTTAGGGGGCAACTTGAAGGGGGAGTTCGGCAGAAGCCGAAGAGCGAAAGTGAGGCCAATGAGCCAAGCCGGGAAGGTCAGAGTTAGGGAATAACGCGAGGATAGCCAGTTGATCCATCCCAAGAAGCCGGAGTTATACTCAAGACAGCGAAATTCTCCTTCGATTCCTTCAGGGGGTTTTAGGGTTTTTCCTATGTTTTGTTTTATCTTTTCTCTTGCGATGTTTTGCTTATTCATTATGAACTAAACCCCTCAGATACCTAAAGGGGATGAAACCTAGATGGATTCTATTATTTGATTTTTAAGTTATATGATAAATTACTTAGTTTGTTCTTAATTATGTTGCTTAATCCAAATCTAATGTGCTGAGGTGGAGGAGGAATAGACCCTGCCTAAGAGAAGATCTAACATAATTAAGCGGAGTTGATCGAACGTCTAGAGATAGGGTTACGAGATTTTGCCGGATTAGGGTGAAACCTAATATGGGAGTCCATTGATCGATTTACTGCTGTCCTAGGGGGTTATTATAAGCGAATGAGAGTTCCACTAATTAACCTAGGGTTAGACGTTATTCGCCTCGAGAGAGGGTTTAATATAGGTTAGGGAGTCTCACGGATCAAGCTAAGTAAAGAAATCATATAATTGAAGGTTAGATAATAAGTGAAGTCTAGGTGGATTCTTCCCGAGGGTATCATCAAAATCAACTGAGTTTTTCCTCAAAGTTATTTTCCAATTTGTCTTCTTGTCTTTGTGTCCTTAGTTTAGTTGTCGTCGATTTAGTTTAAAAAGTAATCTTCACTCTAACTTTAAGGCTAAATAATAAAAAGAAAGCGAGTATTAATACTTTTAGTTCCTTTGGGTTCGATAATTGGTCTTGCCTAAGCTATACTACTGTTCGATAGGTACACTTGCCTTAATATCGTTGTCAGAGTTAGTCTCTAGGTTTGATCATTCTTTTATAAATATTTAAAGCTCTGATTTGGGTTTGGGTTTAGTTATTTAATTTTGAATCCCTCTTTCATTAACCATGGTTTGGGTTTAGTTATTTAATTTTGAATTTTTTTGGATTTTATTTAATTTTTTACATAATATTATTTATTTATATGAAATTATTATTTGAAAAATAAAATTTCATGTATTAAATTTTCTTTAGATGATTTAACATTTACTAGCGGTGTTGATTCTAGTTATCAAAAGAATATACAAATTGGACATTTTCAAAGTAGAATAATCACATTGGACATTTGTTAAAAAACAGGTTCCAAAGATGACATTATCTTTAAAAACTATAATTATAAATAAAATTAAATTGATTTATATTTCTAATTCATAGAATAAAGATTGTCTCATATTAGTTTAATAGGTTAAGTTTTGAAAAAATGGTCCTTGGAATTAGTAACACTCATTTTTCAACTCTTTTCTTTTAATGAATCTTCAATTTAAACGATAAATTTTAAGTTTCGTTACGCCTGAGATTTAAATTTTATCATGTGTGATTTTTTTTAATTCGTAAATAATAAAAGGATAAAAATACCCTCATAAAAATATAATTTACTTTATAAATTGAATTACTTTTTTTTAGTAATCTTCTGGTTAAATTAATTTTCAATTGACTTGTGTTACCAACTTAATAAGAAGCTTTAATGTAAACATAAATAAATTAGGGACGAGTTAAAAGAAAAAGAAAAAATAAAATTGATAGTTGATTCAAATCTTAATATTTGGTTTGATTTTATTACTTGCAATTTGATTCAATTACTACTTAAATCTATTTGATTCGATTCAATTTTCGATCTTTAAGATAAAAAATATTGTTATTATTTGAATCAAATTTATTATAATTGTTATCTAACTTATGAATATTTTAAAAAATTTTATAATATCAAAATGAATTCCATAATGCCTTTTACTATTGGTTAGGCCTACTACATTGTATTATTAAATGGACAACAAATTATGGGTCATGGGACTCTTCATCATATACATAAAAATGCTAAAGTTTTTTATTCCATTTTGAATTTGGTTCAATCTATTAGTATTTATGGATCTATTAAGTTCAGTATAAAGAGTTCTGCCTGGTGATAGGAATACCTATATTGATTGTTGAATGTAATTCTTTTTTACAAAAAAAAAAATATTATAATTTATATTTATTTGGTTCAACTCGTTTTTTAATAAGAAATAAAACTATTATTATCCAAACTAAAATAAATAAAAATGAATCGGATCGAATTGAATCGAATTAAAATTTATTTTTATTTTATTTTTTAATATAAATAAATATTTTATACATTTAGTTAAAATAATTTTTAAAATATATATAATTATTTTTTAAAAATCGATGAATTGAATTCAAACCATTTAGATTCAAATTGATAACCTTTGATATTCAATTTTATTTCCATTCCATTTAAAACAATCAAAATAATACAAAATAACCCCACTTTTTTCTCAAAATCCAAATCAAATAGTTAACACATAAATAATCAAATGTAAATCAACGACTCACTAAAAAAGGATATAAACAGAAACTATAGGATATTCAAATGACAAAAAAAATCCATTAATGTAAATATTTACAACTTTGGCAACATTTTTCTTTTTTGGTGAAAAGACAAGAACTTTGGCAACACTCTTAATCCTTTAACCAAATGCATTCATTCTTTTTTCCATTTATGGTATTTACTCTAAATTTTAAAATTTTGGATTCATCATTAGCAAAGAAATACCAAAGGAAAATATATTTCCTTATAGGTCTCTTAATCTTTTTTCAACTTTCACATATACATCCACTATATATGACTACAATAATGAAAACATATTACAAAACCAAATCAAAAGAGAAAAAAGAAACATGAGTCATTTTTGTAAGAATGTTATATTCTTCATACTTATTCAAGCAATAGCTATAACCCTGTTAATAGATTCATCTAGTTGTGAATCTAATAACAGCCACCATGATCCGTGGCTCATTACATGGCATGTCCATACCGTTAACGGATTGAGCAATGGTAAGATACTATTAGTTCATTGCAAGTCCAAAGACAATGATTTGGGCATCCATAACCTTGTAGTTGGCACCGAATTTAGTTGGAAATTTAAGCTGAATTTTTTTGGGGGAACATTGTTCTGGTGCTACATGGCTCACGACAACTTTCATGCCACACTCGACGTTTTTAGGGAAATCGAGGGCTTTTTTGATGAATGTGACTATGGTGATTGTATTTGGACCGCTAAAGATGATGGAATTTACTTAAGAAAAGGAAATGTTGATCAATTGAGAGAAGAATGGAAACGAGGGTTATGGTAATGAAAAAGGATTGTTATATCTCCTTCTATTATTTTTTAGGTTGGGTTATTTTTATTTGGGCCACATGTTGTGCGGAAGCGTGTAAAAGAGTACAATTATTGTACTAAAAAATCACACTGAGTTCAATTCCCAGGAAAGAGAGGTGGATCACGAGGATCGCTTAAGTACCAGATCTTTCCTAGCCAGAATATCCCTTTGTCGTAATTTAATAGCACAATAAATAACTACAATCACACTCACAAGATATGAAAAATAAATAATAATGAACACCAGAATTTTAACGAGGTTCGGCAAATTTTGCCTACGTCCTCGGGCACTAACAAATATATTTCACTCCAAAATTACAAGTGAAAATATACAAATAGGGAGAGAGAACAATGCCTTAAGTAGAGAATGGCAAATTGTGGGATGAAGAAAATGAGAAATGGTTAGGCCTATTTATAGTTGAGGTTCAGGGATCAACTTGCAAATTACCTATTCAAATAGGGACCAAAATTGCAATTATCCCATGCCAAAAAAACTTTCGGTGCCTAACTATTGCCAATTTGCTTCCAACTTGCTATAGCCCCCATCTTTGACTTTTCAAAGATGGGCTATAGCCAATAATCTCCACCTTGAAGATTTGATTAGGATAATCTTATCTTCACACAATTCTTTCTGCCTTTGCCAACAATGCTTGATAGTGCCTTCTTCAACTGTTAAACTTGCAGGATATTGACCAAGTTCAAACAATGTTCGAACTTGGTTGCTGTTACCACCTTGGTCATCATATCTGCGGGATTATCTGCAGTCTTAATCTTCTGAAGGCGAATCTTCCCTTCATCAATAATTTCCCGCACAAAATGGAATCGTACGTCGATGTGTTTTGTACGTGCATGATAGACTTGATTCTTTGCTAAATGAATAGCACTTTGGCTATCACAATACACATTAATATGCTCCTGAACCAATCCCAAGGTTTTAACCATACCTTGTAACCAAATAGCTTCCTTTATAGCCTCTGTTACAGCCATGTACTCGGCTTCTGTGGTTGACAACGCAACTGTAGACTGCAGAGTAGACTTCCAACTGATTGGTCCTCCAGCAAGTGTAAACACGTAACCAGTGGTTGATCTTCGTTTATCCAAATCACCGGCATAGTCAGAATCAACGTACCCAATAACACATTCACCAAGTGTATTATCCTGCTCGAACAGTAATCCAAAATCTACGGTCTTTTGAATATACCGTAGAATCCATTTCACAGCTTGCCAATGTCCTTTTCCAGGATTATGCATATACCTGCTCACTATACTAACTGCCTGTGAAATGTCGGGTCTTGTACACACCATAGCATACATTAAGCTACCCACTGCATTAGAATACGGAACTTGCAACATGTATTCTCGTTCTGTATCCGTCGAAGGAGATAGTTGTGCAGAAAGCTTGAAATGAGAGGCCAACGGGGTACTTACAGGTTTTGTCTGCTCGTTAATGCCAAACTGCTGTAGTACCTTCTTCAAATACTGCTTCTGAGACAAGCTAACTCTGCAATGGGCTCTATCTCTACATATTTCCATGCCAAGAATCTTCTTAGCTTCACCAAGATCTTTCATTTCAAACTCAAGATTGAGTTCAGTCTTCAATCTCTTAATCTCAACTTTGCTCTTAGATGCTATTAGTATATCATCAACATATAAGAGCAAGTATATGAAAGTTCCTTCTTGTATCTTCTGGAAATACACGCAATGGTCAAATCTACTTCTTGTGTACCTTTGCCCTTTCATGAACTGATCAAATCGCTTGTACCACTGCCTCGGGGATTGCTTCAATCCATAAAGCGACTTTGTCAATTTGCAAACCCAATTCTCTTTACCAGCAACCTTGAATCCATCTGGCTGAGTCATATAGATTTCCTCTTCCAAATCACCGTGTAAAAATGCGGTCTTCACATCAAGCTGAACTAGTTCAAAATCATATTGCGCAACCAAGGCTAGCAAAATCCGAATAGACGAATGCTTCACAACTGGAGAAAACACTTCATTGTAGTCTATTCCTTCTTTCTGAGCATAACCCTTTGCTACCAATCTAGCCTTATACCGAATTTCATTTTTACCAGGAAATCCTTCCTTCTTTGCATATACCCATTTGCATCCAATTGCCTTCTTTCCCTTGGGTAGTGTCATCAACTCCCAAGTCTTATTTTGATGAAGAGACTGCATTTCTTCATTCATGGCTTGCTTCCACTTTACACCATCAGGGTTACTTATTGCTTCTGTGTAAGTAGAAGGAGCATCATCATCTGCAATTGGAAGTGCATAGGCCACTATATCATCAAAGCGAGCAGGCTTACGAATCTCTCTTCTTGGCCTCCTATATGCAATTGAATCTTGTTTCTGTAGAAGTTCTTGGGTTGGAACTTCTTCATCATTTATTCTTCCACTATTAGCTGGATCCTCATTAACCTTTTCAAGCTCCACCTACTGCAAAGTACTACTGGTTTTGTCATCCTTTTGTGAATCCTTTAACATGGTTGATTCATCAAAAGTCACATCTCTGCTAAAGACAATCTTCCTTGTATCTGGACACCAGAGACGATATCCTTTTACTCCACTAGTTATACCCAAGAATAATGCTTTCTTTGCTCTTGGGCCTAACTTTGATTCTTTTACATGATAATATGCAGTGGAACCAAAAACATGTAAAGAATCATAATCAGTAGCAGATTTACCAGTCCACATCTCCATAGGAGTTTTGCCATTTATTGCAGTTGATGGCAAACGGTTAATTAGATGGCACGCATATGAAACAGCCTCAGCCCAAAATTCCTTGCCCAATCCAGCATTGGACAACATACATCGAACTTTTTCCAGTATAGTTCGATTCATGCGTTCTGCCACCCCATTCTGTTGTGGTGTATCCCGAACAGTGAAGTGTCGCACGATGCCCTCATCTTGACATACTTGAAGAAATGGATCATTTTTGTACTCAGTACCATTGTCTGATCGAAGTCGTTTGACCTTTCGACCAGTCTGAGTTTCCACCATCTTCTTCCATTTCAGAAATGCATCCAATACTTCACTTTTTCTTTTCATTAGATACACCCATACTTTTCTTGAATAATCATCAACAAAAGTAACAAAATAGTGCATACCTCCCAAAGAAGCCACTTTGGTAGGTCCCCACACATCACTGTGAACGTAGTCCAGAATTCCTTTCGTATTGTGAATTGCTGAACCAAACTTTACCCTCGTCTGCTTGCCCAGAACACAATGTTCACAGAATTCCAATTTGCAAGAATTTGCACCTTTCAACAAGCCTTGCTTCGCCAAAGTCTGCAAAGCTTTTTCACCAGCATGTCCCAAACGCATATGCCATAACCTGGTAGCCTCTGAATCTACATCTTTCGCAGAAACTGTTGATGTTGATCCAATAATTGTACTTCCATTTAAAAAGTACAAGTTATTTCTTCTTGTGCCTTTCATCACCGTCAAATTCCCAGCTGCTACCTTTAGTAATCCATCTCTCAAAGTGATTTTGAGCCCTTTAGATTCTAAGGCCCCTAATGAGATGAGATTTTTCTTCAAGCTGGGTACGTAGCGAACATCAGACAAGACTTGGATTGAGCCGTCGTGATTTTTCAATTGGATTGTACCTACTCCCATTGTCTTACAAGCACTGTCATTGCCCATAAGAACAACTCCACCTTCTAGTTCTGTAAGACTAGGAAACCAGTCCTTATTAGGACACATATGGTAAGTACATCCTGAATCCAAAATCCACTCATCAGTATGACATGCCATTGCCATGCCAACCAAGCTAAAGTCTGACTCCTCATCATGTTCTGCTACACATGCATTAGAAATAGCCTTGCCCTTTTGTAACTTAGGACAATTCTTTTTCCAATGCCCTTTCTCACGACAAAAGGCACACTCATCTTTGGAGAGTCTCCCTTTGGACTTTCCCCTTCTACCAGGCTTGCTGCTGCTTGAACGACCTCTTGCTGTCAAGACTTCTACAGTTGTATCTCTGTGATCTCTCTTATCTTTCTTTCGAGTCTCAGATCTATACAACGCACTACAGACTGCATCAAATGTGATTGTATCCTTCCCATGAAGCAATGTGGTGGTAAGATGATCATATTCATCAGGAAGGGAATTCAACAACAATAATGCCTTGTCTTCGTCTCCAAATTTCTCATCCAAATTTAGCAAGTCTGCTAAAATTTTATTGAATGAGTTCACATGGTCATTCATCGACATACCGGGTGCATACGTGAATCAAAAAAGTTTCTTTTTCATATAAAGCCTATTTTCAAGGCTTTTCGTTAGAAACTTTTCTTCCAATGTATTCCACAATTTCCTCGCCAATGTCTCCCTCATGACAGAGTACTTCTGCTCTTTGGCCAAACATAGACGGATTGTACCACACGCTTGTCTATTAATCTTGGCCCACTCCTTGTCATCCATATTGTCAGGTTTTACTTCAAGGGCTATATCTAGCTCTTGCTGACATAAGACATCCAGGATCTCACATTGCCACATACCAAAATTATTGGTACCATCAAATTTCTCTACTTCAAATTTTGCATTGGTCACCGTAGTCCTTGCTGATGACGATGCCTGTGCCATTTTTCTCCTCAATCCCAACTACTGTATACGTGAACAGTACCGTATACGTGAATAGTGCCGCAAATGGTCGTACTCCCCAAGTACGAATCTAGCTCTGATACCAATTGTTGTGCGGAAGCGTGTAAAAGAGTACAATTATTGTACTAAAAAATCACACTGAGTTCAATTCCCAGGAAAGAGAGGTGGATCACGAGGATCGCTTAAGTACCAGATCTTTCCTAGCCAGAATATCCCTTTGTCGTAATTTAATAGCACAATAAATAACTACAATCACACTCACAAGATATGAAAAATAAATAATAATGAACACCAGAATTTTAACGAGGTTCGGCAAATTTTGCCTACGTCCTCGGGCACTAACAAATATATTTCACTCCAAAATTACAAGTGAAAATATACAAATAGGGAGAGAGAACAATGCCTTAAGTAGAGAATGGCAAATTGTGGGATGAAGAAAATGAGAAATGGTTAGGCTTATTTATAGTTGAGGTTCAGGGATCAACTTGCAAATTACCTATTCAAATAGGGACCAAAATTGCAATTATCCCATGCCAAAAAAACTTTCGGTGCCTAACTATTGCCAATTTGCTTCCAACTTGCTATAGCCCCCATCTTTGACTTTTCAAAGATGGGCTATAGCCAATACCACATTTTTATTTTTGGGTTTTATTTTATGTTATGTTTTTTTAATTTAGATTGTTTTTAATGGGCTTTTGTTAAACAATCAGTTTTCTACCAGTTCAACTGATTTTAGTTCCCATTTCAATATTAGTTTCGAGCAATTCGTTTAATATTTCTATCTAAATTGATATACTCATCAATTCTTAATTTAATCGGTCTAATTCAATTCCAATAAATTAAATATATTTATGGAATAGAGACTTTAAATTCTTATTAAAATGTAAGATGTTAATTTTTAAAATATAAATTTATTAAATTTCTACCTTTTAAAATTTTGGTTCTATCTTAATCTTCTTAACACAAAATTTTTAACTTTTTCGTTTAATACACTCATACAATCATTGCTAACTTCATAGAAAATTAATTAACTCTGTAAACATACATGATAATAAGTAAATTTTGATATTAACATTTAGATTAAAAATTTTAAATAAAAAATACTTAATCTTTAATACTAATATTAAATATCAATTTTTGCTAAAATATAGGGTTAGTGATGAGACCTTATGTTCAATTTTTCAAATGTTTAATATTTATTATATTACAAAATCTTTGATTTATTATTGACGAAAATGTTTTAATTTAATTACACATGAAATATTTAAAAATTATTATTTAAAAATTATTTAATAAAATAAGTGAGATAAATTAGCATTCAAAAATTACATTTTGTAATCCATTAAGTTTTAATTCAATTGCATCCATATTGCTGTAAGTACAGGAAAACAGAAGTTCAAGTGCATTGTTTTCTTATTTAAAGGTTAAAGAGAAATTATCAACAACCATTATATAAAAAATAATAAATATAATAAAAAACCTATTTTAAACTTTTTTTTTTAAAATACATGCACCAAAATTCCATCGTGGCAGAGCCGCAGAGGAAAAGAAAAACATCGGCGTCCTAACCTACGTGGACGCAGCAGAGACAGCCTTGGCTCTTCTCTTAACCTTCCCCGCTGTCGTCTCTCTCAACTGCCTCATTCTCCAGCCTTCCCTCTTTAGTGTCCCCTTTTCCCAATTCCAGCTCTTAGGTTTTGTCCGCCCCCCCCCCCTTTCTATTGATGCTCTTTGCCTTTTCCATCTTCAATGAAATGGGTTTTAGGTTTCTCAGTTTTTGGGTGCAGATATCTACTGGAAGAACAAGCATCGCTTGATGTGTAGCTATTAAATCTCTCTCCAGTTTGTTGACTGTTATTTATTAGGTGCATGTTTCAAGCATCAATAATGATTTCTTTCGATAATATTTTTGTTTTGGATATGAAAAAGAGGCTAACACCATAGCCTAAGGACAAGGCTGCTTAACAGACTATTCATGAGATACCATAGCACCATCTTCAAGCAATAAAGCTCTAATTCTAAGAGGAGCTTCCCGGAGAAAGCAAAACTTTAAATCCCCATATGCGCCAGAAAATCTGCCACAAACATTTCCTTCTCTCAATACATGTTTGATGCAGCAACCTCAAAATGCTGCAAATAAGAGCAGTCCAATTGACGAACTATTATATATATTATTTAAAACTTTATTTTTTAAAATAAATTAATTAAAAATTGAAAACTTTATTTTTTTCCAAAATAAGTTATTTAAAAATTTATTTCTAAAATAGCAAACTATTATATATATTATTTTTAAAATTAGAAATTAAAAAAAATAAAACTTTAATTCTAAAATTTATTTAAAATTTAAAAACTAAATATTTAGAAAAACAAAACTTTATTTCTAAAATTAAATAGTAGTAGATATATATTATTTCTAAAATGATTTTGAATTTTATTTCTAAAATTAAAGAATATATATTTAACAAATTATTTCTAAAATTAAAATTAAAAATTATTTTAAATTTTATTTCTAAACTTAACTATAATATATATATATATATATATATATATATATGAATCATTAATTATATATAAAAATTATAACTGTTATGAATATCTTATTAAGTGGATGTCCATCATGATCAAGATAAAGTTTTGATATACTTTAAATTCTAATAGTTATTAGAATTAGATCTCTGCTTCTTTTATACTTCTTATGCCTATAAATAGAGATTCTGATGAAGCATTGTAATCATCCATTTTGATCAATAAAGTACATTTTCTATTGCTTTCATATTTTCTTTGTTCTTTATTCTCTACGTCTCTCATTATTTTATAACATGTTATCAGCACAATGATTCTCTATGTTTTTCAAAATCTTTCGAAGTCACCCCACAAATCAATTTTCAAGATGTTGAAAGATTCAATCTCAGAATGGATGCTCGAGATAATAGTCAAGGTGATAACGATGATGTTAAAGATCTTCAAATATTTTACTATGTTTTATTTATTATAATTAGAGAATAATCATGACAACATGAATTGATAGATCCTGATTTAAAATCCACGTATGTTTATGATGGTGATTATAAAGTAAAAAATCAATAGAGGTGTTTAGAAGTCTGCCCTACCAGATTTGTTACATTCCCTGAAGTGAATACAAACATAAAGAAAATAAAAGATATAATCATTGACAACTAAAAGTGAGAACATAGTAATAAATAAGAGAACAATGAGAGTTATCAAGATAACTCTTTAAAGGGTAAAGATAACTTATGTTATTAATCTGATATGAAATATTACTGACCACATATGTGGCATATGCCCAAATATGTTGTTCTGTTAATATTATATGAGGAAGGATATGATAATATAGTTATAAATTCTATCATTATAGATAGAAAATATTTTTCTTATTTGGTATTAAAACAAGCAAATATTATTCTAATATTTGATAGTACAAAATTAGTCGAAAGCTCGATGAACCTGAAGTTGCAAATTTTTTTTAGATATTTGAAGATTTTGGCATATTCCCTGAAGCGAATATTGCATATAATTGTTTGGAAATTATATTTATTTTATTGACTTAGTTTAGACATTTCCAGTAGTAAATGTCACAATAGTACTTATATTTGGATACAAAGTAAAAGGAATGACAGTAAAAGTATCAATTTGTCACAATTATAGACATTATTAGTACAATTGAAATGCTTGCTAAAGTAAACCAGAAGTTTATTGATACAAATGCATTTACTACTTAACGTGACCAATTAGACCATCCTGGATCATATATGATACAAAAGTTAATGGAGAATTTATATGGACATTCAATTAAAGAACCAGAAGTTTCTTCAATTTAAATAATTCTCATTTGTTGTTTGTTCTCAATGAAAATTGATTTTTAGAAACTCACTTGCTAAAGTTGAGATTTAATGTTTTGCATTTCTGAAATGAATATGGGTTCATTCTTTTTTTTTTTGATAAAAACGACCCAAAAGGTCAACTCAATTTATTGCATCTTTCAAAACGACAATGATTTTGCATGAAATATTATTATTAAAATAATGAAATAAAAGGAGGATCTTAAATAAATCTATTGAGAAATATAGATATGGAATAAATTGATCAAAATAGAAAGACGCAACTCAAGTACAATTAAATTTATGGAGTTTTTGGACCAGTAGTCCAAATATCTAAAGGTATAAAGCTAGTAAGGGTGCAATTGAAGTAGTTTTGCAAAAGCAGAATAACAATATGAAGTTTTTCGCTAAGTCCTGGCATTGATTATGAAAATATATAATATTCTTTTGTGGTGGATACAATAACCTTTATATATATTATTAAACTGACAATTCATAAAAGATTTAACTTGCGTCTAATGGTTATTGTTACAACCTTTTATGAATCTCTATATGGTAAAGTTTATATTAAAATTCTTGAAGGATTTAGGATGCTAAAAGCATATTGAAATTCTCGAGAAATTGTTCATTTATATGAATTGAAATAATTTGAACATATGTGGTAAATTTGACTTAGTGAATAGTAGTTAAAGATTGATTATAAAATGATCCAAAATGCTTATTTGTGTTTTTATAAAAGAATCATGATTAAAATTTGTTATGATTATTGTTGAATCTCCTGAAGAGATAAAAATATATTTCCCCAAATTTCCCTCACTCATGACTTTTAAAAGAATGGTAATATAAATGCTTAGCAAATACATTCAAATAGTGTAACACCCCAAACCCGGCCCACGAGCCTTGACCGGATCTGGTATGTCACGGAGTAAAAACGTTTTGAAAGATTTGGTTTAACAGTGGAAATCTGAAAATATTTTTGAAGTTATAAAACGGTATTGGTTAACAATCAGGTGGGTTGATTTGATAAACAAGAATGAGTTGAAACCTTTTTCCTTTGAAACCATTTGATCGTTTAAAATTTTAAAACCATCAGAGTTATTGCTAACTTGGTAAGTTTTTGTTACCCGATGGTAACAACTTTGAAAACGCATACGAGTATAACTTTGAAAAACCGTTACTATTAACCGATTTGCTTAGCAGTTTATAAGTTCATTAGTAATGTAATAGAAATAAAGTAAAGGCAACTACTTAAACATCCAAAATAATAATAAGCGGCCATATTACAACCCAATCGAAATTTAGTAAGTAATAAACTTAAAACGGGGCAAAATAAAATTTCAAGTCCACGGAATAAGCATGGCCGCCTCGAGTCCTCCCCGGCTCCATCTCCGCGATCTACTCACCTACAAAAAGATAGGGGAAAGGGGTGAGTCACCAAGACTCAGTGTGTAAATCCCCAACCCGGAAATACAACTCATACGCAAGATATTAGTAATGCAATTATGCAACCCAACCTAGCCATCCATGCTCCTTTTTCTACCCCGTGTGGTACCAAACCACTGGTGGTGCCAAACCACTGGTGACCGAAGTCACAAATATCAAATGATGGGGCCAACCCATCGTGTGGTACCAAACCACTGATGACCATAAGTCACAATATCAACGTGTGGTACCAAACCACTGGTGGTGCCAAACCACTGGTGACCGAAGTCACAATATCAATATGTGGTGCCAAACCACTGGTGGTGCCAAACCACTAGTGACCGAAGTCACAATATCAATATGTGGTGCCAAACCACTGGTGGTGCCAAACCACTGGGACTTAGTCACAAATATCAATATGTGGTGCCAAACCACTGGTGACCGAAGTCACAAATATCAAGTGATGGGGCAACCCATCGTGTGGTACCAAACCACTGGTGACAGTCCATAGAGATCATCTCCCTCCTCTCATCAATTCCACCATCATCATGCTCACATAACAAGTATCATGATCCCATATATCATGCATTTGTATATAGCATAGCATTTAACAGCATATGATGGCATACACAACATATGTCACAGATCGAGTAATAGGGGACTTACCCGAAAACCAAGCTTATGCCCACAAGGCAAAGTTACTACATGAGAGGTTATAATTATATCATCGTAATAACAGTCTATAGTAGCAAAGTGTGTAAGAGTTTACACACCTATTTAATCGGAGATCTAAAGAGAAATCCCTAATCTATCAAATATCACAAAGGTCTCGAACCGTATTCCCGTATAGCTCCTATATTCGGCCACTATAGGTTAGTATTCAAAAAGTCTTATTCGGCTCAACTAATAATCCCAAAGGATCAATCGCACCCAAAATAGAATATGGCCTTAGGCCGAACCTTTATTAGCACTAACCACGTGATTTGAAAACTCGAAAGCCTCCGATTTCCCTTTGGCCAATTTGCCCCTAAACCCAAAGTGCACATTCGGTTACACATAAATACCAAAGATGGCCTTTGGCCGAAAATGCTTAACCATTGTCCATGCTCACCAAAATTCCGAAGTTGACACCTGACTTGTCGAGATCCCTAGCTTTTCCAAGTCCCAAATTATTTGCTTGCTCTTGTAGTTACCAATATCCCTGTTTAACAACTTATTAGAATCGACCCACACAAAAGTGTTAAGAACATAGCCCTTGGCCGAATCGTACATTCTTACTTACCTTGATGTTCAAAAATCCCGAGAGCTCCCTTAATGCACTTTAACACTTTATTTGTCCCTTGTAGAGCCTACGAATGAAGAGGTCCCGGCTATGCCTCCCAAGAGTTGATGAGGATGTTCGGTTTTGGAGCAACAAGGGAAGGAGATGCAAATGAAATGGGTTAGCCGAACACACTCCCTAAAGCTCCTTCAAACCGTGAGCTCAGGCCCTTGCTCTCTCTCTTTTTCGGCCAAACAACAAGGAAGGAAAAAGGAAAAACCCAAGAATCACTTTCGGCACCTTCCAACAACCCCCAAAACTGACCAGCACGTCCCCAAGGAAAAAGCTAAATTCGGCCATACAAAAAAATGAGGGAAGGAAAAAAATAGATTAATCCAATTTGGCCATGCTCCCCTTTCAAAAATCAAGGCCGGCCATGCTCCCCCTTCCCCTCTCTCTTGATAATTCTTTATTTTATCACCCATTTGCAATAACACATTATTAATCAATTCTTCCCATCTTCAATTTCTTCTTCCAACAAATAAAATAACAAACAAAAGAACAAAATATAACCCATACTTCAATTAAAATAAAAGAAATAATTCTCATGCTTTCCAACAACATATAAAATAAAAACCCATGCTTGATTTTATCAAATTTTGGAGCCCCATGCGCAGGCCATTTCGCACGCTAGCAAAAAGGAAATTTAAAGCCCCCAAGACGCTACCCCCAGGTCTCGAACCCGAGACCTGAAGCAGTCACTCCTCTCCCCTTGCCACTCTGCCACTGCGCTTTTCATGTCATAAACGCATCGCAACATTCTTTTAAGCTCTTCCTCCGCTAGCTCCCTTACGTCTTAACAACAAAACAAAAAAAAATAAAACGCCCGCGCGCCTCCATCAGGATTTGAACGCGCGACGTCGTGAAGTTCACTAGCTGCAAGCGTCCAAGCCACTCCACCCAGGCGCTTTCTTGTGACATAATTCCGCCCCAATTTATTATAAAGCCTCCTTACCTTGCTCCCTTCAGCGCCAAAAAAAACAAAACTGCCAATGCGATACAAGCAGCTCGAACCCTTGCCCTCCTAAAGTATCCTAGCGCCTTTAACCACTCTACCACCTGGACTTTCATGTCCAAAAACTACCAAAATTATACTTAAGGACTCCATAGCCCAAATCCCCTTTTTAACCTAAAATCCAAAATTTTTTTTTCCAAAACTCCCATTTTAATCCTAGGGTTTTAAAAACCTCTAAAACGTATCCAAAGCACCTTTAAAGCCTACTAGCTCGTAATTTAGCACGAACGCATAACCCCTTAATCTAGGATGTTACAATATACTACCCCCCTTAAAAATAATTTCGTCCTCGAAATTACCTGAATCAGAAGAGTTTGGGGTATTGCTGCCGCATCACGTCCTCGGGTTCCCACGTAGCTTCTTCTACACCATGGTTCTGCCATAGCACTCTCACCAAAGGTACTGACTTCCTACGTAGAACCTTGACATCTCGATCCAAGATCTGAACTGGCTCCTCCTCGAAAGATAAGTCCGCGTTTACCTCAATCTCTGCCACTGGCACAACGTGTGATGGATCTGACCGATACCGTCTAAGCATCGACACATGAAAGACGTCATGAATCTGACTCAACTCTGCCGGCAGCTCGAGCTGATAAGCTACCGGTCCCACTCGCTTTACTACTGTATATGGGCCGATGAACCTTGGGCTTAGCTTCCCTTTTCGCCCAAATCTTAATACCTTTTTCCAAGGCGACACTTTCAGAAAAACTTTATCTCCTACTGCATACTCCATTTCCTTGCGCTTAAGATCAGCGTAGGACTTCTGCCTATCCGCCGCTTCCTTGAGACGAGCCCGTATCACCTTCACTCTCTCTTCCGTCTCTGTCACCAACTCTGGACCTAAAACTTGTCGTTCACCCAACTCCGTCCAACACGTAGGAGTACGGCATCTTCGTCCATACAGTGGTTCATATGGTGCTATTTGGATACTCGCTTGATAACTATTGTTATAAGCGAATTCTGCCAACGGTAGATACTCTTCCCAACTACCACTGAAATCCAAAACACAACCTTTTAGCATATCTTCTAAAATCTGTATGACCCTTTCCGACTGCCCGTCCGACTGTGGATGGAATGCTGTACTGAAATTCAATCGTGTACCCAAAGCCTGATGCAACGCTTTCCAGAACCTTGACGTAAACCTCGGATCCCTATTTGAGATGATTGATACTGGCACACCATGCAATCTTACTATCTCAGCCACATACAATTTTGCTAGCCTCTGAAGAGAATAATCCACCCTTACCGGTATGAAGTGAGCTGACTTGGTCAGACGGTCCACAATCACCCAAACTGCGTCCTTCTTGCTGGGCGTGAGGGGTAGCCCACTGACGAAGTCCATAGTGATCCTCTCACATTTCCACTGAGGGATCTTCACTGGTTGAAGTAACCCTGATGGCAACTGATGTTCAGCCTTTACCTGCTGACACGTCAGACACCTTCCCACGAATTCAGTTACCTCACGCTTCAACCCCGGCCACCAGAACTGCTTCCGCAAATCTCCAAACATCTTGCTACCTCCAGGATGCATAGCGTATGGGCTGCTATGTGCATCCTAAAGAATTCTTTGCCTCAATTCCACATCCTTCGGCATACAAGGCTGCCCTTGAAAACACAACATACCATCACCAGTCAAACTATACCCTTCCAAACCACCATCTTGAACTTGCAATCTCCGCGCATTTAAACTGTCATCCCTTAATTGCTTTTCCTTAATCTCCTCGATCCAAGTTGGCTTAACTTGCAGCTCTGCCAAAAGACTTCCATCGTCGTATAGACTGAGATGAGCAAACATCGCCCTTAAGTCTGTCACGACCTTCCGGCTCAACGCATCAGCCACCACGTTAGCCTTGCCTGAATGGTACTCAATTGAACAGTCGTAGTCCTTCAACAGTTCAATCCATCGGCGCTGCCTCAAATTTAAGTCCTTCTGAGTCAAGAGATACCTCAAACTTTTGTGATCCGTGTAGACTATCGACTTTTCCCCATACAAGTAATGCCTCCATATTTTCAAAGCGAAGACTACTGCCGCTAACTCCAAGTCATGAGTCGGATAGTTAACCTCATGCGGTCTTAGCTGACGGGATGCATAGGCCACTACCTTCCCTTCCTGGATCAACACACATCCCAAACCAGTATGGGACGCATCACAATAAACCGTGAACAACTTCCCTGCCTCAGGCTGTACCAAAACTGGAGCTTCCGTCAGAATCTTCCTTAGCTTATCAAAACTTTCTTGCTGTTTCTCTGACCAAACAAATGGGACTCATTTTCTTAATAACTTAGTCAACGGCGCTGCGATTGAAGAGAATCCTTCCACAAATCTTCGATAGTACCCTGCCAGACCCAGAAAACTTCGAATTTCCGCCACTAACCTAGGCGGTTTCCAATCCAATACCGCTTCAACCTTGCGAGGGTCCACTCTAATCCCTTCAGCTGACACCACGTGACCTAAGAAAGCCACCTCCCTAAGCCAAAATTCACACTTACTGAATTTGGCATATAACTGCTTCTCCCTCAGTACTTGTAGAACTATACGCAAATGCCTATCATGCTCCTCCTCCGTCTTTGAGTAAACCAATATGTCGTCTATAAACACCACGACAAATTGATCTAAGTATTGCTGAAACACCCTATTCATTAAGTCCATGAACGCTGCGGGTGCGTTGGTCAACCCAAACGGCATCACTAGAAACTCGTAATGCCCATACCGAGTACGAAATGTCGTCTTGTGCACATCAACCTCATTCACCTTAAGTTGATGATAACTCGACCTAAGATCTATCTTCGAGAACACCGATGCACCCTTCAGTTGGTCAAATAGGTCATCAATCCGAGGCAACGGATACTTGTTTTTGATCGTTAACTTGTTTAGCTGACGGTAGTCGATACACATCCGCATTGACCCGTCTTTCTTCTTGACAAACAGCACAGGTGCTCCCCACGGAGATATACTTGGTCGAATAAACCCTCTATCCAAGAGCTCCTGAATTTGAGCCTTCAGCTCCACCAACTCCTTTGGTGCCATCCGATACGGAGCTATGGAGACTGGTGCGGTTCCGGGCAACAAATCTATACCAAATTCAACCTCACGATCAGGAGGTAACCCAGGGAGTTCTTCGGGAAACACATCAACATACTCCTTTACAGTCCGCACATCCTTAATAGCTGCACCCTTAGCTTCCAAAGCACAAACATGCACTACATACGCCTCACAACCCTTCCTAACCATCTTTTCCGCCTTCAATACAGAAACCAGATTAGATAGGTAATCTCTCCTCTTACCTATCATTACTACCTCATCTCCATCCACGGTCTTTAACACCATGCGCTTAGCTGCGCAATCCAGGCTAGCTTGATACTTTACTAGCCAATCTATCCCGAGAATCAGATTGAACTCCCTAAACGGTAGTTCCATCAAATCAGCCAAGAACACGACCCCTTGGAGTTCTAGGGGTACATCCCTATAGAGTTTACTTACTTCTACAGAGTGACCCAGAGGGCTTAACACGGTCATCTTCTTAGAAGTCAGCTCAAAGTCTAAGTTCAGAGTTTCCACAACGCTACTAGCAATGTACGAGTGAGTCGAGCCAGCATCAATCAAGGTGCTATAAGGTACTCCAAAGATCAAAAACATACCGGTTATGACGTCCAATGCGTCGCCCTCCTCTTGACGCCTCGCAGCATAGACCAAACCAGGTTGCCTAGCCTCAGTACCCCCGGCACCTCCACTAGATGCCCCACGACCTCTGCCCGTACCATTACCTCCCCTGCCTGCACCACGACCTCTCGGTGGCTGATGGTTATCCCTCCTATTCAGTGGACGTTCCTGACCCTCAGACCTCAGCCTCGCTGCCTTTTTCGGACAGTCCCTAACTCGATGTGTCACGGATCCACATTCGAAACATCCCCGATTACCATTCCGGCACTCCCCCGTGTGAGACTTTCCACACTGTGCACACTTGGGCGGCCATTCCCTAATACCTTTCATACCTACTTATTCACTCTTCGGGCATTTCTGTCCTCTTTCTATCCCAGGGGTATTTTCGTCATTTTCCTACAGGGGTATTTTTGTAATAAACCGGAAGAATTTTAAAATTTTAACAAATCAAGACATTTTAAAATCTCCAACTCTGGAGGGTCTTTTCGAAAATTGCCAAATTTAAGAATTGTAAATTTCCAAAGTCAAGGTATTATTTTGAAATACAACATTTTTGAGTACTTTTGTAAAATAAAAATTTGATCAAAATTGGGGTAATATGGAAATTTTAGAAACCAAGGGTATTTTCGTAATTTTGCCACTAAGGGCATTTCGGAAATTTTGGTAAGTAAAATATTTTGAAAATTTTTCCAAAATAAATTTTTCCTAATATCTAGAGAGTACTTAAACAATTTTAAAACTCGAGTTTTAATGAAAACATGGCTAATCCCTTTCGGGTTTTATTCAATATGTTTAGCCTATGACCGAGTCTTCTTGGTTAGAGTGAACCGAAGCTACGCACCAGGTAGGAATCCCGCGAAGAGGAGGTGAGTCACGAGGACTGCTTAAGTACCAAGCTCTTCCGGATCCAATCCTAGACATGCGTACCAAGGTTACCACACCCTAACTCGGCGACTTGGTCCTAGGTTTGTTTAATTAGGCCATCAAAGTCTTATGTCTTTGTTTGGAGTAAACTAGTCCTAAAGTTCAAAATACTATCACTATCTACGTTCCATGCTTCCTACCCTTCTACAGAAAATAAATCATACAGAAGTTAGAAGTACTTACCTGGGCGGATAGGTGCCGGAGACTCGGTGCCATGCTTATTCAAAACCAAAATATTTCAAAAAGGCCTACCAAAACATTTTTGGGCCTTGGGCCCCCACAGCCGAGCTTTGAACTGGGCTCTGATACCAATTTTGTAACACCCCAAACCCGGCCCAAACATTACGACCGAATTTGGTTTGCTACAGAGAAAACATTTTGAAACCCGTTTTAAAACCGATTTAAGTTTTGTCGAAAATCTTTCATTTTCAAGTCTCTTGTTAAAAAACCATACTTAGTGTTGTTTAAAAATATTTATTAAGTCGAGTTGTTTATAGATTTCAAATGTTAAGAAATAGTTCTAAACAAATTAATCCAAAACATAGAATAATAAAAATATATCTAGGAGGCCTTATTACAACTTAATTAAAATAAAACCAACATTTAAATAAAACAAAATCCAAGTTCATCTAATTATAATTTTCACTGCATGGCCACCTCGAGTCCATCCGGCTCCATCTCCGCGATCTACTCATCTGCAAAATGTTAAGGGAAAGGGGGTGAGTCACCAAGACTCAGTGTGTAATCCCCCACCCTGTAAAGTAACTCATACACAAGTCATTAATAATCATGCACATGCAACCTAACCTAACCATCCATACTCCTTTTCTACCCCGTGTGGTCAAAACCACTGGTGGTCAAAACCACTGATGACTTAGAGTCACAAATCAGATGATGGGGCCAACCCATCGTGTGGTCAAAACCACTGATGACCATGAGTCACAATTTATCAAATGTGGTCAAAACCACTGGTGGTACCAAACCACTGGGACTTAGTCGCAAATAATCAATCGTTGTGGTCAAAACCACTGATGACCATAGGTCACAATAATCTGATGGGGCCAACCCATCTTGTGGTCAAAACCACTGACGACAGTCCATAATATCATTCCCCTCCTCTCATCAATCCCACCATCACATGCTTTTATAACAATTTTTATAAATCATACCGTAGCATTTAATCATCATGTGATGGCATGCAAATCATATATCAAAAATCACAAGTTAGGGGACTTACCCGGAAACCATGCTTAGCCATAAGCAAATCACTACCACATAGGTGAATAACAACAACAATAACCATGTAAATTAATAGAGTGTGTAGTGAGTTCTTACACACCTGTTACTATCGTAATTCCTAGATCCCAAAAAGCCGATCTACGATGCTAGATCTTGACCCTAATGCCTTTGAGTACTAACTACGGCAACCGGTGCGCGAATTTGCTTCACTTTCCTACAATCGGTAACCATTAATATAATAGCCTTCGGCTTTAGAATAATCGAAAGAATAAATCCTTAAAATAAATCCTTACCACCTTTAAAATTCGGCCAAGATACTTCTAAATGGAAGAGAGTTTCGGCACACCCAAAGGAGTATATTCGGCTAATAAAGAAATTATTAAGAAGAAAGGGAAATAGGGGCTTCGGTTTTGAGAAGAAAATAAAAGAAATGAATGGAAGATGATGGTGTAGGAGATTCGGCCAAAGTTTAGAAAATAAAAGAATGATTTTTGGTTTTGATTAAAGGTTGAAAAGAGAGTGAAAAAGAATTGACCAAAGGAAGAAAAGAGAGATGGAAGAAATGGAATTCGGTCAACACAATTTTAACCAAAGAAGAAAATGCACAAAATACAAAATGTAGTTTGGCTAAAAGGGACAATTGAGAGAGGAAGAAAGTGGTATTTTGTTTCAAACAAAAAATAAAGTTGTCATCAAAAGAATTTTGCACCAAAAGTACCTAAAACATTCGGCCAACAATGAGAGCTTTTTGGAGAGGAAAAACAAACACAAAATGATGCACAAAACAAAAGATTGGCCAATATCCCCCCAAGCTACCTACCAAAAATTCGGCCACTCCCCCTAGCCTTACATGCCGTCCACATTCATGCATTAAGGCATAGGATTTCTTTCCTAAACATTCTCCACCTTCCATGCCTTTGACCCCTCTTAATACCATAACTTAGGATTTCCTTTCCCCAAGTTCAAGCTTATCTTATCCCAAAATACATACTTTCCTAATCTAACATTCAACTTACCAAAAATTGAAAGTCCAAGCTTATCATAAACAATGGTTGACCGTCCATCAATGCTAGAACAAAAATAAAAATAAACTCTTTAAAATGCTAAACATGCTACTCGAACCTCTAACCTCAAGCCACCTTTCAAGCTCCTTAACCAACTTGCCACAACTCCTCTTATGCTTTAAATGAACACTTAAATTAACTTAAGTGCTAAGCTCACCTAATCCACTTCATTAAATAAACCATACTAAAATTTGTTCTAACTTCCTAATTAAAATCAAACCTTCACAAGACTATACTAAGCCCACAATAAAAATTATACCCGAGCTAACACAAGTAACAAAATGATATTCAAAAATTTTCCTAAAACCCAATTCCCAATCGGCCCAATCCTACTAGGCCCAATTTTGGGATGTTACAATTCTACCCTCCTTAAAGAAATTTCGTCCTCGAAATTTCCAACTAGCTAACAGTCGTACCTTCTATCTCGCCACACTACGCTCTTGCTGCGCACTCTGATCTTAATAAAACCAATATACTTTCTAGGTACAGTCTCCAAGTTCACACTCAAGGTTCTAGATGCTTCACTAGCGATGGTTCCGACACAGCCATTTAGCCTCTACCGCGTCCACGACGACCACGTCCCTTAGAACTCATTCTAACTATCGTGCTTTAATCTGATTAAGAAATTTTATGCATTAGTAATTGTTCCACTTAATTATTCGCGACGAAATTTTATGAAAAATTTAATAGGGATTCTTTCGATCAAACAAAGTTTTAAGTTCGCTATCCTAGTTCACACAGAGAGGAATATCCATTCCCTAATACCTTTCATACCTACTTATTCACTCTTCGGACATTTCTGTCCTCTTTCTATCCCAGGGGTATTTTCGTCATTTTCCTACAGGGGTATTTTTGTAATAAACCGGAAGAATTTTAAAATTTTAACAAATCAAGACATTTTAAAATCTCCAACTCTGGAGGGTCTTTTCGAAAATTGCCAAATTTAAGAATTGTAAATTTCCAAAGTCAAGGTATTATTTTGAAATACAACATTTTTGAGTACTTTTGTAAAATAAAAATTTGATCAAAATTGGGGTAATATGGAAATTTTAGAAACCAAGGGTATTTTTGTAATTTTGCCACTAAGGGCATTTCGGAAATTTTGGTAAGTAAAATATTTTGAAAATTTTTCCAAAATAAATTTTTCCTAATATCTAGAGAGTACTTAAACAATTTTAAAACTCGAGTTTTAATGAAAACATGGCTAATCCCTTTCGGGTTTTATTCAATATGTTTAGCCTATGACCGAGTCTTCTTGGTTAGAGTGAACCGAAGCTACGCACCAGGTAGGAATCCCGCGAAGAGGAGGTGAGTCACGAGGACTGCTTAAGTACCAAGCTCTTCCGGATCCAATCCTAGACATGCGTACCAAGGTTACCACACCCTAACTCGGCGACTTGGTCCTAGGTTTGTTTAATTAGGCCATCAAAGTCTTATGTCTTTGTTTGGAGTAAACTAGTCCTAAAGTTCAAAATACTATCACTATCTACGTTCCATGCTTCCTACCCTTCTACAGAAAATAAATCATACAGAAGTTAGAAGTACTTACCTGGGCGGATAGGTGCCGGAGACTAGGTGCCATGCTTATTCAAAACCAAAATATTTCAAAAAGGCCTACCAAAACATTTTTGGGCCTTGGGCCCCCACAGCCGAGCTTTGAACTAGGCTCTGATACCAATTTTGTAACACCCCAAACCCGGCCCAAACATTACGACCGAATTTGGTTTGCTACAGAGAAAACATTTTGAAACCCGTTTTAAAACCGATTTAAGTTTTGTCGAAAATCTTTCATTTTCAAGTCTCTTGTTAAAAAACCATACTTAGTGTTGTTTAAAAATATTTATTAAGTCGAGTTGTTTATAGATTTCAAATGTTAAGAAATAGTTCTAAACAAATTAATCCAAAACATAGAATAATAAAAATATATCTAGGAGGCCTTATTACAACTTAATTAAAATAAAACCAACATTTAAATAAAACAAAATCCAAGTTCATCTAATTATAATTTTCACTGCATGGCCACCTCGAGTCCATCCGGCTCCATCTCCGCGATCTACTCATCTGCAAAATGTTAAGGGAAAGGGGGTGAGTCACCAAGACTCAGTGTGTAATCCCCCACCCGGTAAAGTAACTCATACACAAGTCATTAATAATCATGCACATGCAACCTAACCTAACCATCCATACTCCTTTTCTACCCCGTGTGGTCAAAACCACTGGTGGTCAAAACCACTGATGACTTAGAGTCACAAATCAGATGATGGGGCCAACCCATCGTGTGGTCAAAACCACTGATGACCATGAGTCACAATTTATCAAATGTGGTCAAAACCACTGGTGGTACCAAACCACTGGGACTTAGTCGCAAATAATCAATCGTTGTGGTCAAAACCACTGATGACCATAGGTCACAATAATCTGATGGGGCCAACCCATCTTGTGGTCAAAACCACTGACGACAGTCCATAATATCATCCCCCTCCTCTCATCAATCCCACCATCACATGCTTTTATAACAATTTTTATAAATCATACCGTAGCATTTAATCATCATGTGATGGCATGCAAATCATATATCAAAAATCACAAGTTAGGGGACTTACCCGGAAACCATGCTTAGCCATAAGCAAATCACTACCACATAGGTGAATAACAACAACAATAACCATGTAAATTAATAAAGTGTGTAGTGAGTTCTTACACACCTGTTACTATCGTAATTCCTAGATCCCAAAAAGCCGATCTACGATGCTAGATCTTGACCCTAATGCCTTTGAGTACTAACTACGGCAACCGGTGCGCGAATTTGCTTCACTTTCCTACAATCGGTAACCATTAATATAATAGCCTTCGGCTTTAGAATAATCGAAAGAATAAATCCTTAAAATAAATCCTTACCACCTTTAAAATTCGGCCAAGATACTTCTAAATGGAAGAGAGTTTTGGCACACCCAAAGGAGTATATTCGGCTAATAAAGAAATTATTAAGAAGAAAGGGAAATAGGGGCTTCGGTTTTGAGAAGAAAATAAAAGAAATGAATAGAAGATGATGGTGTAGGAGATTCGGCCAAAGTTTAGAAAATAAAAGAATGATTTTTGGTTTTGATTAAAGGTTGAAAAGAGAGTGAAAAAGAATTGACCAAAGGAAGAAAAAGAGAGATGGAAGAAATGGAATTCGGTCAACACAATTTTAACCAAAGAAGAAAATGCACAAAATACAAAATGTAGTTTGGCTAAAAGGAACAATTGAGAGAGGAAGAAAGTGGTATTTTGTTTCAAACAAAAAATAAAGTTGTCATCAAAAGAATTTTGCACCAAAAGTACCTAAAACATTCGGCCAACAATGAGAGCTTTTTGGAGAGGAAAAACAAACACAAAATGATGCACAAAACAAAAGATTGGCCAATATCCCCCCCAAGCTACCTACCAAAAATTCGGCCACTCCCCCTAGCCTTACATGCCGTCCACATTCATGCATTAAGGCATAGGATTTCTTTCCTAAACATTCTCCACCTTCCATGCCTTTGACCCCTCTTAATACCATAACTTAGGATTTCCTTTCCCCAAGTTCAAGCTTATCTTATCCCAAAATACATACTTTCCTAATCTAACATTCAACTTACCAAAAATTGAAAGTCCAAGCTTATCATAAACAATGGTTGACCGTCCATCAATGCTAGAACAAAAATAAAAATAAACTCTTTAAAATGCTAAACATGCTACTCGAACCTCTAACCTCAAGCCACCTTTCAAGCTCCTTAACCAACTTGCCACAACTCCTCTTATGCTTTAAATGAACACTTAAATTAACTTAAGTGCTAAGCTCACCTAATCCACTTCATTAAATAAACCATACTAAAATTTGTTCTAACTTCCTAATTAAAATCAAACCTTCACAAGACTATACTAAGCCCACAATAAAAATTATACCCGAGCTAACACAAGTAACAAAATGATATTCAAAAATTTTCCTAAAACCCAATTCCCAATCGGCCCAATCCTACTAGGCCCAATTTTGGGATGTTACACGACCCCCCTTTTAGGGTGCCCCCTAGGGTGTTTATATAGGCTTTCGAGATACCTTACTTGGCCCACAAGTATCCTATTCCTAATAAAATTCCTCCTAGGGACTGCAAGGACACACCCGTGTGACACGCCCGTGGTCGATAGTCTAGGCCGTGTTCGATCCTGTTTGTCGCACACGGCCGTGTGGTCTGCCCGTGTGCAGCGGTCCAGGCTTATAGGCCCATTTTGTCCCTTTTTGGCCCGTTTCTTGTTCTTTTCGACTCCTAAGCCCTCCTGAGTATAAATCATGAAATTAAAGGATTAGAAGCATCGAATTCATTAAATTCAATGGAAAATCATCCAAAATTAAGCCAAGCATGGGTTAAACTATGTGTAAATTATGGTTTTTCAGTACCTTTAGGAGCCTTACCCGTGTGAAGATACCATTAGGAGCCATACCCGTGGAAAGGTACTTTTAGAAGCCGTACCTAGTTGAATTACCTAAATTAACAAGGCAACTTTTCTGAAATTGTAATCATTGGTTGGATTATTCCATTGGAGATTTTCATGGAGGGTGAACCGTTAATTTGATGGCTCAAGTTTAAACAAATGAAAGGGTGCAATTGTTGACCTAACGGCTTAGGTTTGCACAAATAAAAGGGTGCAACCGTTGACTTGACGACCCATATTTACACAAATAAAATGGTGCAACCATGAACCTGAGTTTCCACAGATAAGAAGGTGCAACCGTTGACCTGGTGGCCCATGTTTACCTAAATGAGAAAGTGCAACCGTTTACCTAAATGAGAGTGTGCAACCGTTTACCTAATGGCCTGGGTTTACACAAATGAAAAGGTATAACTATTGACCTAATAACCCAAGTTTACACAAACAAAAGAGTGCAACTGTTGACCTGATGACTTGGGTTTATGCAAATGAAAAGGTGCAACCGTTGACCCTACCACCTAAGTTTATGCAATATGAGATGCTCGTGGAAGGTGCAACTGACTTGTACAACTCATAAAACTTGTCAGATTAAATATCAGTATAAAGGGCAATATAGGGATTCGCATGTTCATAAACACTAACTTACCACTTGGCAAATATGTGAACCATTTGATGAATATATATAGGATCTTTCACATGTATATATTTGTAATACATGAATTATACTTTGGGCATATACATATGTATGGGAGAGGTGTAAACCCCTTATGAGGCCCTACCTCTCATGGGTTCAGAAACACCCTTCGTGTGGTGTTTAATTTCATATATAGTTTCAAAAACACTTTTCGGGAAACCCCTCGTGGGCTCCTTCCTTTACGATTTGTTTTAAATACAAACAAACATGTATACGGGGGTGTGGGAACCCTTCGTGGGTTCCTCCTTCAACATATAATATATATGCATAGGGGTGTTTAACACCCCATAAGTTCATACCCCACCCACACCCCTTGCGGGGATTTAGGAGTTCACAACCCAAAATGATAAAGGGTTCACAAGGCTTTTGTTTCATAACATTAGTTATTGAAACTCTACCAAATGGGTTTCCCAAAACACAAATAAACCATGTTTTTGCTCAAGGTATTAGATTCCAGTATCAAATAAAATATGAATCGACAAAGTGATTTTCAGCCATTGGAAGCGCTTTCATTTGGAGTTGTGTTCAATCTACGTTCATTGCATCAATCGCATCAATAATTGATACAATGTTTCAACAATGGAGGATTACACGGAAAAGATATTGGAAAAAATTTGGTTTGAAAATGATTTTCTTGCACTGCGGAAAATAAAAATTTTGAAAATCAACATGGTCTGTGATATTTATAATAATAAACCCTAGACAGAAAACGTACTTGTGTTTTCGGATAGACAGATCCTTATCATTCTCAGTTTTCAACCAAATGATCTTCTCCGCTATTATTGTATCATGATTTGCTTCGAGTGTGGGCTCGATCAAATCGAATCAAACACAGAAACTAGAAATAGTTTTCTTTTTCTTTTAGGATGAAAATGAAAATTTTCTTTTCAAATAGAAGCTGGCAAAATCATTATTCCGAAAAATATATTTAATTCTAAGAGAATAAAAATCTCTTTAAATATTAAAGGTTAAATTTTATTATCCCTAAATTTTAAATAGAGATAACAGAAAAAAGTTAACTAAAATATTGAAAATAAACAATTCAAAAAGTAATAGGACTAAATTCGTATGAATCAATAAGTTAAAGACTATCCATAGAATATAACATATCACTAAAAAGACAACAAATGATGGATCATAAGCATCTTTCATCAAATACATAGAATATATAGTACATGGGATGGTACACATGAGCAAAAACTTGTAAAATGAACATTCTTCCTATTTGATTCGATTTTGATTTTAGTTTAATTTTAAATTCATTATTATTTAAATTTATTTGGATTTGATTCGGCTTTTGGGTTTACAAGATAAAAAAAATCATTATTATCTAAATTAAATGGAATCAAATTGAGTTTTTTTTTAACAATATCATTATAGGTTCTAATTATATATATTTTTTTAATATAATGCCTAGAACTATTTATAACCCCTCTCAACTTTTAGATAAGAGGATAATTCACTTCAGCGCACTTGAACCCACGTTCTCTTGTATTGACAACAATGCCCATGCCAATAGAATTAAAACTTAATCAGTAGAATCGAACTGAGTTTTGTTTTTAATGAAATATTAATATGAAAAAAAAATATTTTCAAAAACTTTTTAAAAGATATAAAATATCCAAATGCCAGAAAAGATACATTAATGTAAATTTAATAACTTTGGCAACTTTACAACTCCTTTAAGTAAGTGTATCCATTCTGTTTTTCTTTTTTGGTATTACTTTAATTTTTACACAACATTCTAAGTTGTATTCACCGTTAGCTAAAAAAATACCAAAAGAAAATATTTTCCATATAAACTTTCAATATGTTTTCAACTTCCACTATATATAACCACAATAATGAAAAAAAAAAAACGAAAACATTATTAAATAAATCAAAAGCCAAAAAAATGAACAGTTTCTACAAGAATATTTTGTTGTTCATATTTATTCAAGCAATAGCCATAGCCCCATTAATAACTTCATCAAGTTCTGAACCTACTAAAGGCTACGATGATAATAATAACGACAATTTTTCATTAAGAACTACATGGCATGTCCATACTGTCAACGATCTGAGCAATGGTAAGATACTATTAGTTCATTGCAAGTCCAAGGATGACGATTTAGGCATTCATAACCTCACTGTCGGTGTTGAGTTTAGTTGGAAATTCAAGCTGCAGATATTTGGAGGAACACTTTTCTGGTGCTACATGACTTACGATAACTTTCATGCTGCGTTCAACGTGTTTTGGGTGAATGAGGTCTTTCTACATAAGTGCAACTATAGTGATTGCATTTGGATTGCTAGAGATGATGGGATTTACTTGAGAAATATTCCTAATAAATATGATGAATATAGACACGATTGGGAATGGGGAAGATTATTGTAATGAAATGGGATTTGTTATAAGTCATTTTCCATTGATATTCACATTTTTTTTGCGATAAAAAACCAACATAATAAATATCCTAACGATGGATATATTGTCGTGTATCTCTTTATATGTCTTTTAACTAGTTTGGTATCAAACTTTTTATTCTAAATATAAAAAAATATTTGGTATACTGTCAATGAAATTTTTTGAATTCAGAAGCAGAGTTGGGGGTTGACAAGTATTCTATAGGGGCATAATAAAATATTAAAAAAATAGACACATGTCAATTTTTTAAAATTACTTATGAAATAAAAAAGTACACCGCGAGTATATCAAATATTAACTCTTTAACTATCAAACTTTTTTATTTTTACTTTTTAAGAGAAACATCAAATTTTATTAAATGACAAGCAGGAGTGGAACCAAGGGGCTGGCAGGGTTTCACTTTTATTTTTTTTATAATTTATAAAATTTTAATTTAGTATATGGTAAAATATCACTTTGTCCCCAAAATAATAAAAATTTAATTTAGTCCTTTAAAAATTATAAAGATATAAACTATTAAAATTGTAAAATTATATTTTTACTATCCTAAAAAAATACAACTTAATTTTGACTTCCAATTTTTTTTTTTTTTACATCACCCCTAACAACAAATGATCAGGTTAAACATAGACTACTTTAGATTAAATTATGATTATAATCCCTATACTATGCTTAGATTTAGGATTTAGTATTTATACTAATTTGATTTTTCTACATAATATTATTAGATAGCTGAAATAGTTGACCCCTTTATTATTTTGGTTAAAATACTGTGGTCGATTTTTTCCTGAAAATACGGCTGCGGGAAGAAAATCCTCCAGATGAAGGTGGTAATGATGAGTCTATGGAGATGTCGCCTAGAAAGACGATGTCTTTCAAGGAAATGCTTTTAAACTCGGCGGTGGTAGAGAATTCAGGTACGGATAAGGGGGTGAGGAAGGCATTGTCTTAAAGGATGGAGATGTAACTAGATGGTGTTCCGTCGATCACCTTCTCGGATAGGATTCACTCTCTTATAAAACTCCTGAGCAGGAAGATTGGATATTGTAACATCCTAAAAAAAAAAAAGAATTGGAGCATGATTAATGGGAGCCATGGCAAAAGCATGAAAATTTCATAAACAAACAAAATTTGAGATAAGCATGGGTTGATTTTTAATTTGTAAAAATCCTTCAAAAGAATGTGCATAGAGGGAGTGGCTATTAAGGTGAAAAGATGACTAATAAAAAGTTACCTTTTGATATAATTAGTGGTAATGTTGACTCACCACTAATTAAATTTCCTCATGAATATGCATATTTCTTGTCATTGTGGGGTAAACATATATTTTGTGATAAGGGGTATGAGGTGGATGGCATGAGAGATGAATTAAATTCTTTAAAATTAGGTATATTGGATGAACATTCAGCCCTTCAATTTTGTTTGTAAATGAAGAAGCAAAAACCTCTTAGCCATATCTCTTCTCCTTTTTTGTGTATTGGACATTTCTTCCTTTGGTTGAATCTGTGATCTAGTAGTTTGGCTGAATAACACATCCTTGCCAACTAATCTTTAGCCTTAAGTCAAATCGGTGGAAGTCGGATATATCATAGTTAAGTTGCTCTTCTCTATTCGTTGACCTTTGGAAGTAGTGGTGTCGACGATCAAGAAGGTTTAGTCCTTACCGTAATCAGGTGTGTAATCCCTTACTTTCCGAATACATGTTTGAAATGGGGTGTGTAATCTCATACCTCTCTAAATGTTTGCATGAAATGTTCTGTGATTCGGTCGAAAGACTGAAAAGCCACAAACCAGCATCTGTGGCCACTCGGGCGTACGTACGTTCGAAGTGGTAACCATATTTTGTAACAAAACAGTTTTGGTTAGCAGCAGTGACCTGAATTTGAAAAATCACCAAACATAGTGTAAATTGAATTAGAAGGTAAAGAAGATATGGATTGAAAGATAATTGAGTCTATTTTCTTATAAAAGAAACGAAGCAAGCAAAGGATTAGTATATTTTGAGATTTTTAGATTTTTGTGAGACTGGTTCAGAGTGATTTTAAGATCCCCTGTTCTGACTTGGAAAAATCACTATAAATTGTAGCAAAATAATTACAGGACATGGTTTATATTACTAGAATCCTTAGTGAGTCTATTTTTATTTGAATCAAACGAAACCAGTATTTGAGTTCTGTACAATAAGATATCTGAGATTTTGTGAAGAGAGGCAGAACTGTCAAACAGTGAAACAAGGCATACTTTGAAGAATAAACTGTACTAATTGGCTAAGCCAAAAATTCTGAAAAAATTACAGTAAGATGTTATATGAGTCTAGTTTCAGGGAAAATTTACGGATCTAAATTTTGAGCTTCCCAACTCGAGTTATAGTCAGTTTAGTCAGTATAATGCAGATGGACAGTTTTGATTTTTATGCCCCAAATTAGTAATTAAGCCTAGGTTGCGAAAATTTCCATCATACCCTTAGAGGGTAAATTACCGAATTACCCTTAGTGGGTACGATTACCGAATTATAAAAACGCCCTTATGGGCCGAATTACGAAAATGCCCCTAATGGGCTGAATTATGAAATGTCCCTATAGACCGAATTACGAAAATACCCTTAATGGGCCAATTTGATAAATTGCTATATGGGTCAATTTGGTAAATTGCTATATGGGCCAACTTGATAATTTGCTTAATGGGCCAATTTGATAAATTGCTATATGGGCCAATTTGATAATTTGCTATATGGGCCAAATTCTTATTTGATAAATGGGACATATTGATATGTGATAAATGGACCAAAACTGCTAGATCGTTAAATGAGCTAAATTGCTATTTTGACTAACGGGCCAAATTAATACTTGTGATATGGGCTTTTTGTTGAAATTTACCTTATGAATATATTGTTATGCATTATATATATATATACATGACTGCATGGGTTGGGATAATTGACGAAGAGAAGAAAGGCCTGTTGCCAAAAAAATCTAGTTCGGTGGCTCTGCCACAAATATTTTAAATGGCTCAATGCCTCTAGTTCGGTGACTCTGTCACAATCTAGTTCGGTGGATCTGCCACAAATATTTTAAATGGCTCAATGCCTCTAATTCGGTGACTCTGTCACAATCTAGTTCGGTGGCTATGCCACAAATATTTTAAATGGCTTAATGCCTGCAATTGGTGTGTTGGCGGGGTGGGTTGACTTGATCCCCACAGGTGTGATGGCTGGTACGGGTGGTGTGTAGCGGATGGAAATTAGGCTTGGTTGGGAATTGCATATTCCATGCATTCTTATATTTGATTTATATAATGTTCATTTGTAAATGGGCTCAAGCCCAAGTATATGTTTATATGGTTATGGCCCAGTGGACACGGTAAGTGGGTTACACACTGAGTTCTAAGTAACTCACCCCGTTTTCCTTACCCTTCTCAGGTAATAATAATTAATGGAGGCTTGGGCCGGGGATGACTTCGTGTGGAGGCCATACTACGAATGATGAGTTATAAAAACTCTGAACTTCTTTTAAGTATTTTTAATTAAGTACTATTTCAATTACGATGTAATAAGGCCTCTGGTATTATTTTTATGGATTTTTGTGCTTGGACGGATTTTTATATGTTTTAATTACTTAAATGGGGTTGTTAAATTTTTATAAATGTTTTTCTTAAACTTGCGTATAAAAAAAAGGGATTTTTCTTAAATATCACTTACTCAATAAATTTTGTGAAAACTCTTTTATAAATTTATTTCAACCAATTATTAAAGTTTTAACCAAATATTTCTCTGAAAATGAAATTGTAAATTCTTATGTTTTAAAAAAAATCATGGTTTTCAAATAAATCTTGATTTTTGATAAACTCCAACTTTAAAATCGTTTTGAAAAAAAAATTGTTTTCATTAAAAGCATTTATGGCTAGACGTAAGTTTGAATTGTGTGGCATGCCAAGTCTAGTCTTAACGCATAGGCCGGGTTTGGGGTGTTACATTTAATGGTATCAGAGCTAGTTTCAAATCTCGGCTGTGGTCTGGGTTCAACAACAAATTTTGTTTAAAAACTGTTTAAATTTCTAGATTTGATGTGTTAAAGGTAGTATGGCACCACGAGCATCCGACACCAAGTCAAGTAAGTATTTGTATATTAAATATTTATTATAGTGATATGACCATAGGAACACTCTAGAACTTCTAGTTTTAGATGTTGAAAACGGTATAGATTGAGACTATAGGAAGTGATTACGAAAACAACTTTATCTCTTATATCTCATAAAATATCGTTATTAAATGCTGAAATAGTATACTGATTCATAAAACTTGTAATCAGATTAAACCGAAATACCCAATATGAGCACTAGAGGACGTGGACGTGGACGTGGACGTGGCCGTGGTAGAGGCCGAGGTGCTAGGGTGGCGTTTGAAGCGTCGGGTCTTATGCCAGAAATGGATGCACCTGTGTCACCTGGGAGTGAGACTGGATCTCATGATCATACGAGAGAGGATAATGCTTTGACTCAAGCAATGTTGCGATTCCTAGAAAGGGTCACTGAGGTTAGAACTGGTCCAGTAATTCGTGGATCAATCTCGGAACGACTTAAATCAAGTGGTGCCGAGGTTTTTAGAGGTGTTTCTAGTGTAGCTCCGAATGTTGCGGAATATTGGCTCGAGGCTGTAGAGCGGATCATGGATGATTTGGAGTGCACCACCGAGCAGAAACTAAGAGGCGCTGTGTCCTTGTTGAGGGACGAGGCATATCAATGGTGGCTCACTGTTCGAGAAGGCACTCAGGCTGAACTTGTTACTTGGGATTTCTTCAAGACTGAATTCCAAGGAAAGTACGTCGGGACAAGTTATGTAGATGCCCGGAGGAAGGAATTCCTAAATTTGGTTCAAGGAAATAAGACGGTGGCAGCCTACGAGGCAGAATTTCTTCGCTTGAGCCGTTATGCTCGCACAATAGTGTCGACTGATCATGAGCACTGTGTACGCTTTGAAGATGGGCTGAATGATGAGTTACGGGTACTGATAGCCCCACAACAAGTACGGACTTTTGCCTCGCTTGTGGAGAAAGCCAAGATAGCCGAAGAGGCTAAGAAATCAGAACGCCAGAACCAGGAAAGAGTTAGAGGCAAGAGGGATATTAAGTACACAAGCTCTACTAAAAGGTTTCAGAAGAGGCCCCGAAATGATGAGCCAGCTCAAGCTAGAGCACCTGTGACTACTAATCAGAGTCGAGATTGTACTGAATGTGGGAAGCGACATCCCGGGGAATGCTGGAGGAAAACTGGTGCCTGCTATAAATGTGGTTCCAAAGATCATCAGTATAAAAATTGCCCTCGACGGACTGATACGACTCCAGAAGCTCGTAACCTTGATGCTCAGCCAGCCAGAAGCACTCAGCAGCCACCGAGAGGCCGTAGACCAGGTCATGGTGGTAATGGTGTTGGACGTGGTCAAGGCGTACTGGGTCGAGGTAATGGCTTTAGAGGTAACGCGGAGGCAAGACAGCCGGGGTTGGTCTATGCGTTCAGGCGTCGGGAAGATGGCGATGCACCTAATGTGATAACTGGTACGTTCTTCATCTTTGATGTACCTGTTACTGCTTTGATAGATATCGGGTCTACCCACTCGTATATTGCTAGTGCCATATCTGGAAACCTGAATATTAGATCTGAGATTTCCGATAGAGAGATGACGGTAATTAGTCCTTTAGGACAATCTGTAATCGTGAATAAATTGTATAGAGACGTGCCCTTGGAAATTCAAAGAGAAATATTCTTGGCAGACTTGATGGAATTGCCTTTCGGCGAGTTTGATCTTATTTTGGGCATAGATTGGTTGGTGAAGCATCGGGCGCAATTGGATTGTACTGAAAAGCGAATGTTAATAAGGACTGTGAATGATGAAGAGGTAGTAATGATAGGCGAGCGAAAGAACTTTTTGGCAAATGTGGTATCTGCTTTAAAGGCAGAAAAGTTGATGCGAAAAGGGTATGAAGCGTTCCTAGCCTTCATTAGTGCTTTGGATGCCAAGGAATTATCAGTAGAAGATGTGAAAACGGTGAAGGAATTTCCAGATGTCTTTCCCGAAGAACTTCCGGGTCTACCCCCAGATCGGGAAGTAGAGTTTGGTATTGAACTTTTGCCCGGAACGGCTCCGGTGTCCACTACTCCTTATAGAATGGTGCCTAAAGAGTTAGCGGAGCTTAAGGCTCAAATTCAAGAATTGTTGGATCGAGGATTTATTCGACCGAGTGTGTCTCCGTGGGGAGCACCGGTCTTGTTCGTCAAGAAGAAGGATGGTTCGATGCGTATGTGCATTGATTATAGACAGTTAAGTAAATTGATGATTAAGAACAGGTATCCATTGCCGAGAATTGATGACCTATTTGATCAGTTGAGAGGAGCTTCAATTTTTTCCAAGATTGATTTGAGATCGGGTTATCATCAACTCAAGGTAAAAGAGGCAGACATTCATAAGACGGCATTTCGAACTCGTTATGGACATTATGAGTTTTTAGTGATGCCGTTTGACTTGACCAATGCACCAGCTGCATTTATGGACATGATGAACCGAGTCTTTCAACCCTACTTAGACCAGTTAGTGGTGGTGTTCATAGATGACATCTTGGTATATTCGAAGAATGAGGAAGAACATGACTCACATTTGCGCATAATATTGCAAATATTGCGAGACAAGCAACTTTATGCCAAATTCAGTAAGTGTGAATTTTGGCTGAAGGAAGTAACTTTATTGGGTCATGTGGTGTCAGCCGAAGGAATAAGAGTTGATCCTCGGAAGGTAGAGGCTGTGTTAGATTGGAAACCACCGAAGTCAGTGGCTGAGATTCGGAGTTTCTTGGGATTGGCTGGTTACTATTGACGCTTTGTTGAGGGGTTTTCATTGATTGCTGCACCCCTAACTAAGTTGTTGCAAAAGGGAGTACCGTATGTGTGGACCGATAAACAACAAGAAAGTTTCGAGAAACTGAAGAAGATTTTGACGGAAGCGCCAGTACTGATTCAACCTGAGGCTAGAAAAGAGTTTACCATTTACTGTGATGCGTCACATACGGGTTTAGGATGTGTGTTGATGCAAAGTGGGAAAGTGGTGGCATATGCTTCTCGTCAGTTGAGGCCGCATGAAGTCAACTATCCTACTCATGACTTGGAGTTTGCTGCGGTGGTGTTTGCTTTAAAGATTTGGAGGCACTATCTCTACGGTAAGAAGTCGATCATTTATACGGACCATAAGAGTCTTAAGTACCTCCTTACCCAAAAGGAGTTGAACTTGAGACAACGGAGATGGGTGGAGTTGTTAAAAGATTATGACTTCTCAATCGAGTACCATCCTGGAAAGGCTAACGTGGTGGCAGACGCGTTGAGTCGTAAGGTAGTATCAGAGTTGAGAGCAATGTTTGCTCATCTCAATTTGTTTGAGGATGGCAGTCTCTAGCGGAACTTCAGGTGAAGCCTCTGTGGTTGGAGCAAATCAAGGAAAAGTAGTTATCAGATGAAAAGTTGGGTCCTTTAATGCAGCAAGTTGAAAGTGGTATAATAGGGGATTTTGGATTGAACAAGGATGGCGTGCTATGTTTTCGTGGAAGAGTTTGTATGCCGATGGATTCGGATTTGAGACAAATGATTCTACGGGAGGCGCATAGTAGTCCTTATGCTATGCACCCCGGAGGAAGTAAGATGTATCGGGATCTTCGTGAGCAGTATTGGTGGCCAGGGTTGAAACGGGAGGTTACTGAATTTGTGGGGAAATGCTTGACTTGTCAACAAGTGAAGGCGGAACATCAGTTACCATCGGGATTATTACAACCGTAAATATTCCTCTATGGAAATGGGAATGGATAACGATGGATTTTGTTAGTGGGTTACCTTTAACACCTACTAAGAAAGATTCTGTTTGGGTGGTAGTTGATCGATTAACTAAGACTGCTCATTTTCTACCAGTTCGTACAGACTACTCGCTGCAGAAAGTGGCTAAGCTGTATGTATCTGAGATCGTGAGGTTGCATGGGGTACCAGTGTCTATTATATCGGAAAGGGATCCCAGGTTTACATCACGGTTTTGGAAAGCTTTACATGAGGCTTTGGGAACAAAGTTAAACTTTAGTACGGCTTTTCATCCTCAGTCAGATGGTCAGTCAGAAAGAGTAATTCAGATTTTGGAAGACATGTTACGTGGTTGTGTAATCGACTTCAGAGGTAGTTGGGAGGATTTCCTACCGTTGGCAGAGTTCGCTATAATAACAGTTACCAATCCAGTATCCAAATGGCGCCTTATGAAGCTTTATATGGTCGTAGGTGTCATACCCCTACTTGTTGGACTGAATTGGGGGAAAGACAGTTGTTGGGTCCTGAGTTGATATCTGAGACAGAAGAAAAGGTGAAGGTGATTCGAGCGCGGTTAAAGGAAGCTTCGGATCGACAAAAGTCGTATGCGGATCTGAAGCGTAAGGATATTGAGTTTGCGGTGGGAGATTAAGTCTTTCTGAAAGTCTCACCTTGGAAGAAGATTTTCAGATTTGGAAGGAAGGGCAAGTTGAGCCCTAGGTTCATTGGACCGTACCGTGTGTTGAAGCGTGTAGGACCAGTGGCATATCAGCTTGAGTTACCTCCGGAATTGAGACAGATACATGATGTATTCCATGTCTCAATGTTAAGACGTTACCGTTCGGATCCATATCACATAGTGCCGGTGGAAGAAATTGAAGTAAGACCTGATTTATCTTTTGAAGAAGAACCAGTTTAGATCTTGGACCGAGACATTAAAGTATTGAGAAGGAAGACAGTTCCGTTGGTTAAAGTTTTGTGGCGGAATCACGGTTCCGAGGAAGCCACGTGGGAGCCAGAGGATGTGATGCGATAGCAATACCCTCACCTCTTTTGATCAGATAAATTTCGAGGACAAAATTTTCTTTAAGGGGGGTAGAACTGTAACATCCTAAAAAAAAAGAATTGGAGCATGATTAATGGGAGCCATGGCAAAAGCATGAAAATTTCATAAACAAACAAAATTTGAGATAAGCATGGGTTGATTTTTAATTTGTAAAAATCCTTCAAAAGAATGTGCATAGAGGGAGTGGCTATTAAGGTGAAAAGATGACTAATAAAAAGTTACCTTTTGATATAATTAGTGGTAATGTTGACTCACCACTAATTAAATTTCCTCATGAATATGCATATTTCTTGTCATGGTGGGGTAAACATATATTTTGTGATAAGGGGTATGAGGTGGATGGCATGAGAGATGAATTAAATTCTTTAAAATTAGGTATATTGGATGAACATTCAGCCCTTCAATTTTGTTTGTAAATGAAGAAGCAAAAACCTCTTAGCCATATCTCTTCTCCTTTTTTGTGTATTGGACATTTCTTCCTTTGGTTGAATCTGTGCTCTAGTAGTTTGGCTGAATAACACATCCTTGCCAACTAATCTTTAGCCTTAAGTCAAATCGGTGGAAGTCGGATATATCATAGTTAAGTTGCTCTTCTCTATTCGTTGACCTTTGGAAGTAGTGGTGTCGACGACCAAGAAGGTTTAGTCCTTACCGTAATCAGGTGTGTAATCCCTTACTTTCCGAATACATGTTTGAAATGGGGTGTGTAATCTCATACCTCTCTAAATGTTTGCATGAAATGTTCTGTGATTCGGTCGAAAGACTGAAAAGCCGCAAACCAGCATCTGTGGCCACTCGGGCGTACGTACGTTCGAAGTGGTAACCATATTTTGTAACAAAACAGTTTTGGTTAGCAGCAGTGACATGATTTTGAAAAATCACCAAAATAGTGGAAATTTAATTAGAAGGTAAAGGAGATATGGATTGAAAGATAATTGAGTCTATTTTCTTATAAAAGAAACGAAGCAAGCAAAGGATTAGTATATTTTGAGATTTTTAGATTTTTGTGAGACTGGTTCAGAGTGATTTCGAGATCCCCTGTTCTGACTTGGAAAAATCACTATAAATTGTAGAAAAATAATTACAGGACATGATTTATATTACTAGAATCCTTAGTGTAATCACCAATTTGTGGCCCGGATTCATTAACCCAGGCCCAATACCAGCCCAAAACCAAACTAAAGCCCAGTCAAAAAAAATAATAAATGTCCAGATTAAATAAACAGTCCAAAGTTACAAACCATTTAAAAGAAATCAGACCCAGACACAAAGCCCAAATTACCTAACCCAAACTTAGCCTAACCTACCAGTCCAAAATTACAAAGCCCAAACCCACAACCTAAAAACAGAAACCCTAGATTCCCCTCTCCCCTCTTGCGCCGTTCTGCCATTAGCCCTAGCGCCGCGCGCGTGGAAGCACGCGCGCCACCTCCGCGCGTCGCCCCACTGGAGAACTCCCCCAAATCCCCTGACCTGCAGAGAGAGAAAGAAATCAGAAACTTTTTTTTAGACAAAATGGCAGAAATGAAAAGAAAGAAAAAAAATAGGCTTTTATAGAGGTATTGAAACGACGCCGTTTAGGGCTTGTCTCAGCGCCCCAAAACGACGCCGTTTGGCGCAACCCGACCCGATCCGACCCGCTCCAGTCTAGGGTCCGCGTGTTTCTCCTGTGAATGGGCTATTTATGCGCGCAGTCCCCCTCCTTTCACGTGCACTGCAAATTAGTCCTTTCCCCTCTCTTTTATTTTAAATTTACCCCAGGCATTTCGTCTTTATTTCAATTTAGTCACTTCTTATTATTATTACTATTATTACTATATTATTATTATAATTACTATTACATTATTATTGTTATTATATTTATATTAGTATATTGTATACGTTATTATTATGATTATTATTATTATATGTTATATTATTCTATTATTATTACTATTATTACATTATTATCATATTATTATTATGTTATATGTTTTCTATTATATTTGTTACTATTATTATTACTACATTGGTGTTTTATATTATATGTATTTTGTATTATTATTATTAGTATTATTTTATTATTACTATACTAATTATTATTATTATTATAATTACTACTTTATTATATGTACATATCTTATTATTATTTTGTTTCACTAACTTATTATTATTATTACTATTACTATTATTATAATTATTATTACCATGTTGTACATATTTATATTATTATCATTAGTTACTATTGTCAGTATTATTAGCTATACGTATATACATTTACTCTTGTTATTTTTATTCTATTATTATTGTTATATTATATTATTATTATTTTTGGTTACTCTATTTTTCTTTTATATTATCATTCCCATTATTATTGTGTTATTACCTGTATATTCTAATTATATTATTATTATTATTACTACTATTATACTAATATTATTATCATGTATATATTTCATTATTATTACTATTACTACTTTATTATTATATTTACTATTATTATTAATGTAGTTATATTATTATATTGTATACATTCCGTATTGTTATTATTATTATTATTGTCATCATTATCATTATTATTATCATTATATATTTATATATTTTCCTTGTACATATTTCCGCATTATAATTATTATTATCATTACTATTGTTATTGTTATATCTGTTATTATTAAACACAGTTTTTTTTTATTGAATTTCTTTGTTATCATTAATTTACTTTATTTTCCACACATGTATAATTTTCAATTTTACCCAAAAGCAAAAGTTTTTTTTTAAAAATAAGGTAATATTCTGTGTTTGGAAATTCGAGGGACCGGGCTCTATGTGTTGGGTTTCGGTTCTCTTGCTTGATCAAATAATTGAATAACCTTTGTTATTTAATAAATGAGTATTAGGGATTAAGAGATGACCTTGGATTTGAGGATTGAAATTATCGTGTCCTACGTATTGGATGTGATATTTGGTCCCTTCGAAACAAGGAAATCTTAATATTCTAAGAAGACTCAAACATTTCCAAAAAGACCCAAATTTCTAAATTCGTTTCTAAATTTTTAAACTTTCGACATTGGGACATCAATTAATCAATTTGGTACCGATTTTCGGGCGTTGCGAGGGTGTTAATCCTTCCTCGCACGTAACCGACTCCCGAACCTGTTTTCTCGAATATTCGTAGACCAAAAACCCCGTTTTAGTAAACCGAAATGTTTTATTAAAACAAAGGTGATCCGATCACACCTAATAAAAGGTCGGTGGCGACTCCCTTTTTACTCATTTTCAAAACCCAAGTTCGATTCCCGTTTTTGTCAAAAAAATGGTTACGACAGCTTGGCGACTCCACTGGGGACTCCGAGAGTCAGGCCGTAAATTGATTGATTTTTGTCCCTTTGATTGAAAATTTGGAAAGTTGTTTTGAAAATCTTGTTTCTCTTTGATGCATTTGTTTGTGCTATAATGTCGAGTCTCGTGAAATACTTTGGCATTGCATTGCATGACTGCGGTCATACCCTTAAGTGGGAGTGAGAAGCTACTCTTTCGTG